>JANSTS010013133.1:147476-159682 GCA_026546915.1 Sylvicola fuscatus
GTGGTCTTAGGATATTAAGGAGCATCTTAAATTACATTAATATTTCTTTAACAGTCCAAACATTGCTATTACCTAAATAAACATTTTGAAATGACTGAAAAGCTTCAATCTCATAAAGTTCCATTTACCGTTCGAAAAAAAAATGTATGCTATTATGTTGTCATCATCAGACATCACTCATCAATGATCATTAATATAAGATAAAGTACAATAGAGACAAGTACAAATACGAATGTGATATGTTTCCTCTCAATTGACCACACATTTCGCCTCGCAGCTCATTCACTTTCCATTGTGTACTGATCAGCTAAAATACTTGCACTCTCATCTCTACTGGAAAATTATTATTTTCACGCATTGTGATTAAAATTGAATTAGCGCTTAAATGTCCGAGTCCCACGCTCACCGCGGACGGACATGCATGTACAAACGCTGCATGATTTCCACATTGCAATGTGTCAGGACGTCAGACGTCTTAAACACCTAATCGCAGCAACAACAACAACTGATAAGACTTCCACGTCGTCATCTGTTCCGCTCATAATTTCTTAATCGCTTCTTCCGCATGAGCGACATCCATTATGTGGGTCAGACGTATTTATTGTTGTATCAATTTGCGCGCGCGCGACTTAGCTGTACAGTCAATACAATATCGCGGCCTGTCTGTACACACATATGAGCTTTAGTTTACGACTGCATTTGTTTTATGTTTTATGTTTTTGCTTTATTGATTTCATTGAATGAAATTGTTGCGAATTGTGCTTGGCTTTTGCGGTTCTCGTTTGTTGTCTTTTAACGCCAATGGCCAATAATTTATACAATGTGGCTATGTTTTCTTGTGTGTGTGTCTTGTGTGAATTGAAGAGAGGTAAACTGATATATGATTGGCCTATTTCTAGAGCCCAGCAAAATTTTGAAATAATTGATGCCTTTGTTGGTGTCTGGTGCATCTAACATATATGTATGTACTAGATGTTCGCGCCTCATTGTATGTCGATGGATGCTTCATCAATACAATAAATCGCCAGCCAGATGATCATCGTCCAGATATATGCCATGACATTCTATAAATTGACAATAAGTGACATCATAATTGGATTCTTCTTGGTGATGAATTCAATTTAATCACATCAAAAATGCCAAAAAATTCTGATTTGTGCTAAATTGCTTCATTGAATCGAATTTTCTTGAGGATAATTTATAACAACTTAGAGTGTATTTTATGACAACAACATTTTAGTATTTACAAATATCTTGAGGATAATTTAGTTGAAAATATAACTTAGTATAGTCTTGTAAAATTTGGAGAAAATCGCGTAAAAAATTCACAGCCAAATTTATTCGATTATTTAATTATTAAATAACATCTTTCTTGATAATAAAAAAAAACCGCTTACAAGACGCTGGAAGCGCAAATGATTTGTGCAATGGAATCGATAAAACACAGAAAGCTTAATAACTCATTTTGTTACCTTGATGCCCATATACTCGTTGTGAATGTTGATACAACGATTTTACGAAAAGAAGCTCACACCTTTCAGCGGTACAACGCGAAAAGAAACCAGTCTCTTCAGGTCTCCAATTTAGCAAAATACATTTTATAAAAAGATGGCAAACATTACCAAAGAATGGCTATATATAATTTTTAAATGTAAATTGCTTCTTTAAGACTTTTTGGCCTATAACATTTAACGTTATTCTACAAC
The DNA here is from genome assembly GCA_026546915.1 of Sylvicola fuscatus. Classification (NCBI taxonomy): domain Eukaryota; kingdom Metazoa; phylum Arthropoda; class Insecta; order Diptera; family Anisopodidae; genus Sylvicola; species Sylvicola fuscatus. The sequence continues at coordinate 149,183 of JANSTS010013133.1, forward strand.
AAATAATCATTATTTACTATTACTTGAAAAACTGATTCACTAATTTATGCTGAATTCATGCAAAGCGACATTCTAATGTCACCGTATTTTCCTAATCAACTTAAGATTTACATTTCTAATAATTACAAGTCAAAACCAAATTAAAGCTAACTTATTTGACATATAATTCTTTGTGCAGCTAATATTTTTTGGTTCTGCAATTTGGCGTTTGGCGTCAACATCCTTGGATTTGACTGGGAAATTCACGCTGGGGCGTCTTCATATTCACTGCCATACAACTTTGAACCTTCACACTTCACTGGTCGAATGTGTAAGTTCTGTACATTGAATATATGGTCAAACCGTATAATGTCTTGATGCGCTGCAGGCGCATCACGTTCGTCGACGCCTCTCCGAATTGTGTGAACCAAATACAATTTATGTTGATTATTGCCTGAATTCATAAATTGACATCAATACTTACGGACTCGTCTTGTCGATAATCATCCATCAATTGTCATTTTAAAAAATATAAACATTCAAAATAGATGCGGATTAAAATGCAAATTAAATAGAGAGGAAAACATGCGCGCGACGTATTCCCATATAGCGAAGAAACAAAAAAACACAAATCGTCTTACCTTTGACCCTGACCACACGAATTCAACATTGAGGAACATGATGACTGCTGCAAAGAGAAAACACAAAACATGAGCATACAGCAAATCAACAAATATTATACATAGATGTAGGCATATCAAGCTTTTGTTTATATTTTAAAACAAAATAAAGTAAAGGAGAAGATGATAAAGAATAAATAAGGAGGCTGTTGTTTTCCCTCGACGCGACGCTCGATTCATAGATGCTCACGAATACTTTCCAATGAGATGAAATGAAAGTGACATCAGGCGCATATTCGTACGTTACTGCAATTGACATGCACATGCATCGCGCAGAATGCAGCTTTTCGCCGCATGCAGACGGTAAGTTGCCATTTCCACAATTTCTGGTCGGTCATTTGAATTAAGGAAGCGCGCATCTTCATGGTAATTGCTAATTGATCTCATGAACCCATCGCATATAATTTAGCAGCCAAGCTGTTTCAGGCATACTTAGCTACTGAAGATTTCGTTTAAACAACAACAAAAAAATCATGGCCGTTACACTTATGTATATAGACATATTGATTGCATGATGATGTTTTTGATGGTGATTGAATTAGATTGACGTACAAGTGAGAGAATTAAGAAAACGAAAATTGTCTTAAGAAGGGCGAGAAAATACCAGCAAAAAAGTCACATTAAGCGGCGGATAGGTCGTTTATTATTTCTGAATACACATAATCGTGTAATGAAACTTTTCCTGCCTGTAAATCGGCAATTTCTCTTTTAGTGCGATAGACTGATGCAACTTTAAAGACTCACACAAAACATTTATAAACAGTTTAACGAAAACATCCATTAAATTAAACACAATAACGTCTCATCCTCATTGTAATGCAGTTATTCGCTTTGCATTGGGTTTTATATGCGCGGTTTTGGTGTGTGGCACTTTGGTATGACGAGGATTTATTGAAGAATCTTGGAGACGAAATTCAATTGATTCAAACTGCCGTGGAAATCAATTACATATATTAGCCGAACGTGTAAGAAAGACAAACTAATTTTCTTTAATTCGTAAAACTTTAAAGAACTTTTAAAATATTGTCATTTTTAAATTGGTTCAAAATCTTAATTGTCTCATAACAATATTTAATCGTAATTTGGTTTAACATAATACATTTGCCGATGGTTCAAAATCAAAAAAAAACATAAAATTTTAAAGGCAAATCAAAAATTTCGGTTCAGAGTTTCAAATTTCATGTTGTGATTTAGCGGCTATGCCAAATGAGACCAACACAAATTCATAAGATACATTTATTATAATGGAACAGGTAACTTAAGATGCTAGCCGTATATAGCAAGGTGATAAGGAAAAAGCTCCCGTCCGTATAAACCGCTGTTGCTGTTTGCCAAACGAGAAAACGCGACAGAGACAGAAAGACGGAACAGATAAAAAATAAAAACGCAACTATGGGAAGATGGCGAGAACAGCGAGACAATGACATCAAGCGAAAGTGTTTCATCTCAAGACTGAAGTAGGTGTTGTGATGCATCCACAGCAAAGAGACGTGTAAACAACACAACAACAAAAAAAAACCATAACAACCGACACAATGTGAAGTGTACGAGCATATATATATATGTATAGCAATAAATAGTGCTGAAACATGCGGCTAATGTTAAGTAATGCGCGAAAAAGCTCGCGACCAGCGGGCAATGCCGTAATAAAATTTAGCGAGAGAAATAAATGGCACGAAAACAAAAAAAAATCGCGACATTAACAAGTGGGTGTGTTCCATATGAGTGCACAAAACACATTTTGGTCACACAATGAGAAAACATCGATGGCTCTGCATTGATCAGTTGCACCTGTAATCGGCCATCGCCGATTAGAATTTCGATTTCGTCATTCGCAAAAAAAAAAAACTTTTCTACTCGATCACCTTGTTAATTGGACACCCATTGGCAGGTGAAAGTGTAGATTAATTACTGAGATGACTTAAGTCAGGATAGCGATTTTGATTTGCGGATCATTCTCGGCGTGGACCGTGGCCGCCAGAAGCGACGTGTACATTCGCGCATTGTTCGATATGCTTTGTTGTCTTTACTGTAGTTGTTGATGTAATTTGATGGTCCACATTTTTTTGTTCGTCTTAATACAATTTATGCTGCACGATGCGTGAGACATCACTTTCGGACGCGTTTTAAGACCGCCAGAATATCATACGCTTTGATTGTATGATGTGAACTGTTTGCCGTTGCCCAAAGTACATATGGGCCAGGTGGGCATAATTACGGAATACATAACACATGAAAACTAAAATCTTAATTGTGATACACTAAAACTCCCATTAGATGTGACGTGTGAATTGTGTTACAGTTTCTCGTAGCTTAAGCCGCCATTGGGCATATTCGGCGGGCGGAAACGATCATTAATTATGTTTTCCATAGGAAAAACTTAATTATGCTGTATACATAAGTATATATTTGTTGAAGAGATTTCAATAAAGTTACAAAAACATCGATTGATTTCCAACGGAAGGCATCCAAATTTATATAGGTGATGTAACTTGACTTCCTTATCTTTCCACAACATCTTGGTGGATGCTCTTCCTTGCCGTTCTGATGTAACATAAAGGGAAACCATTCACATATCTTATTAAATATTTACATTTAGTGCAAAGGTAATTCCGACAATTATTGCACCCGATGGTCATTGAAATTTGATAGATGCGGCTGTTTTTGTTGCTGTTTTTCACGGTTATGATTTGACGCTGACCTCCCAGCATTAACGCTTATCTAGCCAGTACATCGACTAAGTAAAATTCTCCAACTTAATTGCAATGCCTGTAATTATGATATTTCATTGTTAATTCAATAGCACATGGACAATTTGTGGGAGCATTATGCAGACAAAATAATTGAGTACAGGGTAATGCATAAATACATTTAATTTATATACATATTTTTAAAAATCCATAACTTAAATTATTTATGAAAATATGTTCTGATAAATGAAACTTGCAACATACGTTTAATTACCATATTAATTTCAGTTGAACTGACTGCTGACATCTTAGCAAATCGTTTTTCGTATATTAACTCCTTGAGATTTGTCACAAACTGACTTACTTTGTATCATATGCTTATAAGATCATGGCTAACGACCAGAATTCCAGCCGCCGTGTCTATACCATAAATAAATAAAAGCGCACAATTGGTTTGTGCGCGCGCGCGAGCTGCTCACTGGGCGAATCAAGAAAGAGTATTGTCATGGGAACGGTAAAGATGCGTGACTTTGGGATTTGCACGTAAAAAGGTTAATATTATGTTTTTTCCTGTGGCCAGTTTCACCGCATGCTCACCGAAAATATGAGAACATTCAGTTGGTCAATTAATGCAACCTTGACAACGTGTGCATGTAGAAAAATATGCTTTTCATTTTGTTTCTTTCCTAGCATTTAAATACCATTTTACTTATCGCTAATCTATTCATGACGTATGCGAACCAGAAAGTTCGATAAACGCACAATTCGGTGATAAATTTATTACAAATTTTTAACACTCTCACTGGGCAGTGTCCACATGGCGAACTGCTTCAGCTGCATCGGAAGACCGGTAAAGTCACTTTTCCATAGAGTGAAATTCAAACATATTTTCAACTAGCAACATCAAATTATTCTTACTGATGCAAATAAATCAAGCGTCTTGGTGTTGGTGCACGCAAGCAAAAGATGTATTTTCCGGAAATGAACAGCTACCGGACGTTTGCCATTTAAATTGATTTATAAATTCATTTCTATAGATTTTTTGGTATATTTTTTCGTTTTCTGTTCTTTTGTGACGGTATGTCAAGATTACTCATCTCATCGTCTTTTTAGCACATGCGCTGAATTTCATTAATGGCCGGTGCGACACAAAACCATAATCATAAAAGTTAATTTAACTTAATCTTAGAAGATGGAAAACACAAAAGAGACTAAACTTTACAATCACATTTGACTTTTGTGGAAAAGGCGAATTTCCATCGCGTTTTGTTTTAAAATCCACTACTATCTGTGGGTTATGTAAAGTTTTGTTTTAATGATGACACCATTGTCACAATTTATTGAGTAAGCAAACTAATTCATCTGGCAGCACTGGCGACCAAGACAGATGAAACGATAAAAATAATAATAACAATTAACAATAACAATAACCCGAGACAGACTAAATGTGAAATGGGGAGTTTAAAAAAAAGTGATTTATTAACAGGCCTTTTCATGTGGAAGTTGCCTTTCGCATTTTTAGTCAATGGTATAGTTTACCACGCGCAAAAAAATAACTCTTTTTGTTTGACCATTGCAAATAACGGTTATTTGCTTCGATCCTGTCAATATCCTAGCAGACACAATAATTAAAATCTATTTTTAATTTAGTTAAATATCAGCGTCGCAACCTTTAAACATATAATAACCATTGTCAAATATCAAACAAAAAAAAAATTGCGTGACAACTGACATTGCGCTAGAATTTATGGTACAACCGCCGTTGGTGCATACAATTCCATTGTTCCCTTCCTCATTTAATTGACACCACTCATTCCGGTAAATGCAATGTTCCAATGTCCAATGCCACCTGTAGACCATTTAACAATATTCATCACACAATATGGATACATTGGAAGCTATGGATATCACGCATGAAAATCACCTAATCATCCATAAAAAAATTGTTAATCTACAATTAGCTATGGGAAGCAATTCGGATGTCACAACATTCGGTTGGTTTTGTGCAAGAACTCGTTCTACTACTAAATAAAACAATCAATAAACCGTTTTTTCTCTCTCTCCAATTTTTTGACAATTATTTGGCCTTGATGTCAATTTTAATAGTTAATTGAATTATGCAGAGAATGCACAAATGCCGCTTAATTTGCATGATCGTATGCCTGATTATGTGTAAAATCACGTGATTCCGCCGAGTTATCCTGTGGGAACAAATTCAGCTGGTAAGTGGTTTTCTGACTGATCGACACCAAAAGGTCAGAACACCTATATGCCTCATAGTTAAGCGATCACTCACCAGACAAGCGCATTCGCGATATGTTTGACCTTAAGCTGTCAAATATTAAATAGTAATGCATTTAGTAGATTGGTTCAGATGATTTTTTTTCTCTCCACATTTAGATATATATATATATAAATATAAATATTTAGAAGAAAATTCTCACAGCTTTTGTGTGACCTTTGCATTAGTAAGCGATTAGTCGGCTGTACTGTGAGATAATCGTCTATTCTTCGGTAATGAATAATGATAAACCAACTGGACTTAGTAGTTGTGCAAATAGTGTATTGGTTCTCCTTGACACAATAGGATTTCTGTAATTGAGTGGTCTAACGAATTAACGGCGCTTTAGACGGTAATTGTCAAAAAATCAGACTGTCAATTGTCAAATTGAGTTGTGTTGAATGTCAATCATAACGAATTAATCGTGACCCAAAACTGATTGCCTCGTAAACGTTGTAATTGGACAATTTCAATATATTTTTGATTGAATTTGAAAAAAACTATCAAATTTAGTACTTACCCAAGCAGAGGAACATCTGTCGGCTTGACGGCATCATTTCTGTAGTCGCTGCAATTAAATGAAACATCTTAATTAATACAAATGCTGAAGAATGATGTGTTTAAATAAAATGTAAGTCCCTGACGAGGATGGGCTGCACTCCGTAATCATGAGTCGTAATTTTTCTTACAAGTTTGAAAATTAAAATAAAGATTCACATCTCTATACATGCAATTACAATTGCAAAGTTGCTAACACGAAATGCTGCAAGAGGTTGCATGAGGAAAGCGCTACAAACCGCTTGCATAGATGAGTTTGAGGTCAACCATTGGATCACATTGCTGTTCCATTATATTGCTAATCCGGATGAACTCACAGCAGTTCTAACATTCAAATGTTCCGCTTCTACTTATAGAATTGCGAAGCGGGTGATGTCATCTCATATGTTTTCTTTTTACACCTTTTCGCCCTGATCAATTGAGTAATTTATATTCTAAATAACTTGAATGATAAACATTTTTAAATTTGAATTATTAATTATTTGTGAATGAGCAGCGTCGAAACACAATGATGCGGCAACGCAGAAATTATGGGTCAAGTTAGCAAATTTGAGGGCAAAACAAAAAAAATTGTTTTATTGTCAACCATAGTTGGCAGCAGAAAAAAAGACAGTTTCTTACATCATTTTAAAGTCGATGTAATTTCAGCTGAGTTGCCGCATTTATGAGTTTCGACGATAAGAACATCAATCATCCTTATGAAATGCATGACTACCATTGTCAATTGCTTGTGTAACTGATTTGCAGACAAGTTAAAAATGTGATGAGCTACAATCACACAATCGCAATTAGATTAGAGAAAAAACGGCGGAAAAAAAAAGGTGTATTCAATTTTCACTACAAATCCCAAAAAGATCATGACTAAAATTAGTGTATACACATATGATTAAATTGGCAAAGAGCATAAATGAAAATGAAATTTGCCTTTTGTGCGATATGATGATGGCGTGACATAACGCATATCACTTTACACGATGGAATTATGATGCCTTACAACACAGACGTCGCCGAGAAGCCGCGAAGAAGAAAAGTCGACGAACAAATTGAGCTAAAGTACCATCAAGAATTCATCTTGAGCACTCTGCGGTAAAATATGTTGTTAAGTAATTTTTCATTTGTGTCTCTCACTTTTGCTTTCGCATATCGCCGCATTTAACAATCAGATCGTCTGACGATTCTGTCTTATAACGGACACTATGTGGTGCGGATGATTGTAAAATGTCTTGAGACAAGAGGGACGAGGCATAATGCGAAGCGAATTAGATTGAAGGTATATATCGCACAAATAAGTGCTGGTAGGCATGACGCAAAGCGAATAAAACAAGTGAAAAGCATGAGAGAAGAAAAATCTGAAGGAAACCAACAAAAAAAAAAAAAAGCTCGCGCGCGAAGTGGCTGCGATCTATGTTGCATTGCATGCGTGCTTAAGAAAGGAATGTGTGGCAACGCGAGCAATTGATGATGCGCCGTATATTGAGACTTGAAAAAAGCTCTTAGCTGAAGTGATAATTTGGGAACAACAGCCACAGAAAGAGGCGACCGGTAAAAGTGATAATTGTCGAATGAAAGTACTTAAATCTCCGTCGTTTCCGCCTTTCTTGCATTGTTTTCAATAATTAAACTGAACGTTTGTTTAAGTAATTACTCTAATACTAATTTATAATCAAATATCAATTTGCTTAAATCAACAGAATCAATTTCTTAGTCTCACGCCGTCCAAAGAAATGCAAATCATCTCAAGGCGGCCACATTTTATGCAAATTACTTGAGGGTTGGACGATTTAATGGCAACTTTTAGTTTTTCCAACTAATTATCTAATTTAAGAGCGTCGCGTCACGTCGCGCCGCATCAATGTGGCTCCACCGTACATAATTATGCTATGTAAGTCATAAATCCAGCACGTAATTATACATACTTTATGTTTTATCAGCGGCTATAATCTTTCACACCTGAATGTTTTTCGGCACACAATCCGATATGCTATTTTACATTTTTGATTGAATGAGCTGACCTTATGTCCGCTACCTAAGAGATTATGCGTGTATTATCATATAAGATATGTTGACTGTCGGTTGACATTAAATAATGACAATACAAAAGACCCATGTCACCTCAAACAATAGAATTTTTGGTCAATTTAAAAGGCTGTTGTTTTCAATGATCGAAGGACACACAATCGCCGACTTAACATTCTACCTGTTGCTTTATAGTGACATCAATGTCGCATCACAACTCCAATGTCCTCACGTCTTGTATTACACTTTATGATGGATAAGATCAATCAGAATGTGTATTAAGAACGTCGAAATCGCCTAACCTCTTCCGGCTACTCAGAATCTACTTTCGTAAATGCCATCGCAGACATATGACTTTGAGACAGTTGTAGGTACTCTTTGTATCCATTTAAATGCCAGCAAGTAAAAGAGTCCCTCCGGAACGTGTTGTCCTTGATGGTTCGTGTCGAGATTAAGACAATTGGCGCATTCGAAACTCGTCCACGATGATATTGTCATGTAGGTGATGTCTTTGCCATAAAGGTGAACCACTTGGAGCGGTTCTCCTTCCTCCTGCGCGTATCAGTATTGTCATGTTGATATTCCGAATGTGTAATTATTGGCGTTTTTTCCTGCGCTTTTTGTTACTAATTTGATTTTTGTTTTTGTTCATCAAGAAATTTTAATCAACTTAATAATTCAATCTAGACGCACTCTAATTTCAAACATGGCTGGAAAATAAACAAAAATCGAATTGATAATCGGCGCAGCCATTTGCGCGTCTTGGCGCTGCACGATAAGTGGCTGGCGAGTAATGGGCTCATTATGGTGCAGAATACAAGAGGCCAATCAACCTAGTTCATGTGGTTAGATGGCGACGTGCATGGACGTCAACCTTGGCAATTAGAATTTGGATCAGTCATCGTCATGATTCACATTAAATATATAATGCAAGATTGGTTAATCGTCTCAACATCAATCAAAAACGATTGTATCCAGATAATTGAATAGCACTTTGTCAATCTGTAGCTGACACAATTGTGCGCACTTCAAAACCAACTGGTGGTATGATGCAAACTCTATTGGCGGGAAGTGGCAGCAAAGTGGTTCCCAGTTCCTGTACACGCACGTTATGTGCATCAGGTTTCGCTATGCCACCGAAACTGAACCGCCATAAGTGCAGCTCATACATGTCAAAAACAAAAATGTATACCAGTTACACGACGCGTCGCGTCGCGTCGCGTCGTCACCATTCATTTACCCAAACTGTATTTAGCTGAATCAAAGACAGAAGGGAAAAGCGAAACCGGCATCTTAGAGGTAATAACAAGACACATAGCAAACTGGTTAAATTGCGCCTGATTCTCGCATACAGCCGGGTTAAGTCGTGTTTTCATTAAAAAAAAAAACGAACCTAAAAAATAATGTGCGGCGTTGTTCGCGATTCCAGCTGAAAGGTTATGCCAGTCTCAATGGGAGAGAATGTTGACTTGCACAATTTATTTGCGCCAGCTTTTAATCAACCGCGATGTACTCGATTGCCTTTCGGTGTAATGGAAGTGTAATGTGTCAAATGTCTTGGGCAGGATGCATCAAGAGCACCTTCAACAACAACAACAACAAAAATAGGTGTTAAATTCAATGTGTGTGTGTGTGGTTTGGGTGGAATTCAATGGGCAGTGCGTGTGGCTCCACTGAAATGCAACAATTATGGAAGCTCGCGCGTTTGTGCAACGTTATCCATTGAACTTAATCCGGCGCACAATCACGATATAAGATGCCGGTTCAGTGGTCAAGAGTACAATAAAGACGCACGTACTTACCACCCGACGTGCATCGCGCAGCGACTTCACTTCAACATACATTTATTTTGCAATACACATGTGTGTGCCTACATATATGACTTTTAATTGCCTATAAAGTGTACAACGAGCGCCGCGCCGCGCCGCAGATAAAGATAGGATTGTTGTAGTCGCATTGTCTTATGTTGAATTAAACAAATTAGGTGTTAAGCAGACTGTGCCGATTGGATTTCTGGTCTTTTAATTGAATTGCCACACATAGAAACATTGTTTGCTCAGCAATCAGCATACAGACATTGTCTTAGTGGACTACGTAACGTCTTTTGGATAGAACTACTTACATCTTATGGCATAATTTCTTTATCATTTACTCTGGTCTTTTATTAACATGTGCCTTAACGTGGTAAACTTCAACATCATGATGGATCAGACTCGACTCATGCAGTCGTGGAACAAGAGGATGAAGATTGTTTTTAAATTTTAAGTATAATTGTAAGTAAAAGTGTGTTTAAATT
>JANSTS010013133.1:159782-177844 GCA_026546915.1 Sylvicola fuscatus
CACCCAAATCGAAGACATCTTAAGTAAATCATCTCAAGTTATGTTAAGCTGATGCTGCGAACCACAACCGATATATCACTCTCATTAGAAGTGAGAGATGAAAATGTGTCCAATGACAATCTTGTGCGGTGTGGGCAAAACCTCCAGGTAAGATCGCGCTATGTGAATTTATTTCATAACCATATACTTAAACAATAATACAATATTAATAAAGGGAAGAAACGACGAAAACGTATTGTTGTTGTGGCACAACTTGTGTGAGATTGAAACACTTATAGTTATGAAGAAGTTATATAAAGTCGTGGCACATCACAAGGATGAGCTCAAATTGAATGTCGTCATTGTAAAGTAGGCTCCTGGCAAAGAGGCGGCTCCGTATAAGATTGCCATTGTCAGTTGAATGGTGCGGTTACTATCTCTATTCGTCGTAGTTACGACTTACGAGTGCAAATAGAAGAATAATTGAAAAATTCCCTTGACAATCACTTACAAAAAAAAAATATATAAAAAAATTGTGTTGCGACTGAAGTGGCGTTAAAATTGGTTTGGCGCGAATCTTCCCACCGAACCAATCTGCATTGTACATGTCTGTACAAGATTGAAACTATTAAATCATTATTGCACGAAGTCGGGCGATATCTGGACGTAGCGATCCGAATTGAATCGAGACATTGTTATGGTTTTCATGGTTATTATTTGGGAAAAGTTATGCCATCATAATTATTTCTTATAAATGTCTGGTTGAGATTTAAGATGATTGATGCACTTGATTCGAGAATTTAAAGTCTGCGGTTATGCAAGTCGCAGGGATTCAACAAGGAAGGTCAGTCTCAATTCTTTTTGTTTTAAGGGCGCAATCTTAATCACTTCAGGCGTGTTAATTCGGTTTGTTGTCTTGAAAGTAAAGTCCTCGAAAACGGCTATGGCCCTAGGCAACTGCATCATTGCTTCGCTTCCTAAATGTCAGGGCGATTTCTTATTGCAAGTTCTTAGAAGCAACAAAAAAACAGCAAATTGAGAAAATTTTCAATAAATAAAACAGCCATGCAATAAACTCATTTTTATGTTTCGCTGTTATTCCCAAGTGACATAAAATGTGGCGCGAATTACATATAAGTATTGCGATTTTTTTTTTCGCCGTTATTTCTTCATAAAGTTTCTAGTTCGGGCATAAGTCTCCTCCGCGAGCGCGCGCCCCGCGCACTTTCCCACTGTTATTGTGGCGCTGTGGTGCCCACCGAAAAAATTGTGTGAAGCTCTCGCTGCTTTTGGTCATGCCATTTAAAGACATTTTAACAGAAAAATTTATCGTTTACAAATCGATTGACAGCGAAAGTGCAAAATGCAGCACTTTTCCACATATAAATGACAATGCGGTAAAAACTTGACAAATCGCTTGATTATATGGTCAGTTTAATGGCACCGGGACAGGGGTTGGGTCACATATATCGCCTGACATGTCACATGAGTGGCACATGCAAACAAAAAAACAAAAGAGTGGTGGCTCGTTTAATAGTGCGACGAATCCGTAAGGATCTATTTTTGGGTTATGCGAATACTTATGTCTTAGGAAGCTTGAGAACTGCCATGTAGCTTTGTACTTCCATCCAGTCAGACAACAATGATTAAACTAAATAACAACAAAACAGCCAAAAGCGAAGATCACTTGCGGTTACTGCCTTCTTTTGTATATTAAAAGATGGTTCCACGGGCTTATTTCAAAATGTCAAAGCAATCGTTTGGCCATGCGATTTTTTTTTCATTCGATTTTTGTTCGTCTCGCCTTCTTCGTGTTATATGGTTTCTTAGTTCTGTCATCTTTTTGCGCGTATAAAGTAAAAACATTTCTCATCGGAAATCGAGAGTCATTTGATTGAGTAAAAATCTTGTACTCACTCGTACTTGAGATGAAATCGACAACAAATATTTAACAGTTGATTCGCGGGCGCGCGCGCGCGCGTTCGCTAGCGCAAAAAAAAAGCACGCGTTTATTACGTGAGCTGTACTGAGATAGCTGGCGGATTGTTTGTCTTTGCGGTTTTACCGTTGTTTCATAGAGATATAATTATTAGATGTATTTAAGATTGATTTTGTAAGCAGAAGTATTTGCCTTTTTTGACAGTCTTACTGCAAAAAAGCGCCGCATCGACGCTGTTGCCTTGAAGTGTTGGCCGATGAAATGTCTGACCGAGATCTTCCTAAATTATACACAAATTCCATTCGTGTGACCGCTGTTGTTTGTTCAGAATAAGGACGAACGGTTTAAGTGATCCTGAGTACAAAAGATCGGTTCCTTATGCTGATTGATTCAACTTTAGCTATTCTGAGACTGATCATAAATATCCAATAATGCCGATGAATATTCAGCAGATAAGCGTGTGAATTGATGCCTAATTCAATGCAGTTGTCTCATAACATCTCTATAAAATCGGTAGTGAATGAGAATCAAAGACGCTTTATGTAGATTTTGTCGCTATTTTCGGTTGGGAGGTTTGCGGCGCGTGCGCGCGCGCGTCTTAGACATCTTTCAGCGGGCAGATGTATCAAAATCGTGCTCGTATGTGATAAGCGCTGAAATAGTGGTGATGCAATTGGTTGTTTGTTTATGGAATGTTTGTTCAGAATTGGCCATGAACTTTTTCTTTCTGTATGCAGATTTTAGGGAAAACATAAATTATGCAAAGCTTATGTGAGATGTTGAGAAGTAAATGCAGTAAGTTAGCCAGTTAACAGGCGGTTAGCAAATGTGCTGCAGTAAAACTGAAGTTTAGGAACGAAAAAAGCGGAATTTACTCATATTGCGCCCAATTAAGACAGCAAGCACGCTGCAGCCATAAAAATTAACTGCCCATGAACTACATTGATGTATGCACGAAATGTCTTTATTTCCATGACCAACGACCGGCCACTCAGGTGTATTTGGTGACACAACAATGCGCTACCGGCGCGGCGCTGCTGGCCTAAAGCTTTCCGCGTTTTATTGTCCAAGAGTTACTGTTGGATGTCCTCCTCTAGTTAGTTGGATGATTGCAGCTCATCTCATCCGTTAATGGACTTATAATTGAAATGGCCCGCGTGCGTAATTCTCTTCCTAAGCGCGAGTTTTCCAATTAAGATTAAGATGCCTTTGTCTAGCGCAACATTTGTTTTTTTATTTTTTTATTTGTATTTAAACAGCGGCGCTAAGTGACCCACAAACGAGAGTTTAATGGATGTGATACCATTGAAATTAAATGGCCACAAATATTGAGTTTAAGAAAGTATCTATATACAACGAAATGATTTCAGAAAAATAAAAGTGTCAACTGTCAACAATAGGAAAATTCACATCTGTATAAGATTTATTAACTTTGAAATGGTTTCTGTACGCTACCTCGTGCCACAAGATGACGTTATGACAAATAGATACTAATCACAGTCTATTTTCGGCGTTAAGAAGCGCTTAAGAAGTGGTCAACGAAGAAGAAGTTATCACCCATCGCTGTTCAACGTGTAATCTTCTTCGGCTCTGTACCGCGCTTCCGTTAACATCTTTTGAATAAATCATAGCCATTCATAAATGCGCATAAAACATCTAATTATTGCTGGAATTTTTTAGCATTGCTCATTCTTTTCACAATTAACCAGCGGTGAACTGTGCGTGCAAAACACTCCAAGGTCGACGCACATTAATTTTTCCAAAAAAAACATAAAAATATAGAAAACTATTATTCTTGGATGTAATAACAATTGTTAAGTGGCGCGGCGCAGCGCTGCGCGTTTATCGACGTGCTCGCTAACGTATAAATGCAATTAACTACATAAAATATTATTTCTTAAAATTACTATAATACGGACACCTGAAAACGGGAGGTCAAGTTTGGCAATAAATCAAAAGGCTCACATATTCTTAAATCTGAAGCGCCCAATAAAAGCCGAAGCCGACGCAAACGAAAATTGAGGGGTTTCAATTAAAAAGCAATTTGCAGGCTATTTTCCTAAAAATGTTGAGGATGAGCTGAAAGCTTTTAATAAACAAGACAAAACGCCACAAATCCACCAACCAAAAAAAACCAACGTTTTGTAAGTAATGTCCGTGAAAAAAAAAGACAACAAATAACAAACAAAACAGAACCATCGTGGCGGTCATTTTGGCTTGCATCATTTGCAGTTCTATAACATGACAAAAAAATAAAAAGCAAACACCTAAACAGACAAACAAACAAACAATCAAACAAACTAAAATATCGTTCGATAGTCGATATAAAACGATTTAACGGAAATGCCATTGTTCAATAATGGCGTCTTGGGACTCGGAATCGGTTCTATGTTATATGCAAAAGTTAGCGGTACCGCAACAAAAGTGTGAAACATGTAATGAATTATGATTTATTAGGAGGGTAACAAGGGTGGGAGATAAGTGTCGACGCGACTATGCGAATACGCCGAAAGGGAAATGCATATGGCTAGGAAACGTTTGTTCAATGCGCTACTTCAAGACGATATTGTAGGCAATGGAACGTTAAATGACGTTCTCAGAAGGCGAACCGCAACAAAAAAAGGCAACGACAGAGATTTTTCACTGTGATAACACAAGAAAGGGAAAAAAATGAAGCTGCTGTAGTTCATGGCGTAATACGGTTTTCGCTTTCGTTCGTCAGTTACATATTCATAACAACATACAAACAGACGAAAAAAACAAAAAAAAAAAAACCGCGGCAGACAAGAAATTGCAGTCGGTTCCCTTGGCATCGGAAGTAAGTTGTAATTGTCAGTGTAATAAGCAGAAGCGGGTGAGCTTTATCGGTTATCAGCGGTAAAGTTGACAGATGACGCGCATTGCGTACGCGATGACAAATGACGCGACTCACATATATAATGAAATTAGATACACTTAATGATATGAAATATGAGAAGACGCACGCAAAAGAAGTGCAATGTGCGGCTAAAAAAAAAACAAAACATAAACAGCAAGAAGGAAACAAAATTAGGTAATCGGACTTTAATGAGTTGCTCGACTGGACAATGGACTGGCATTGCATAATTATATTTAACGCAAAGTGTTCGGTTGGGCATCATCCATCCTTTGTGCAGACCATCCCGTCAATGATTATAAAATGCGCGGTAATCTTCTGCCGATTGCTGCGATTATCTTGAGGTGTTTTTGTTTTTTTTTTTGTTTTTGCGCCGAGATGATTAAAAATTCGTCATCTTTCCGCCATCATAATTCGGGAAAATCCTTCATGGGATGTTTACAACAATTCAAACGGCAGTGACACCACAAAAATGTGGTTCCGGTCAACAAAAAAAAAAACAATTCTGACGCTAAAACGTCTTATTAAATCCCAACGATAAGGAACAATTTTGTGCAAATTTTCATGTAAAAAAAAAAACACCATCTCAGATTAACGTGCTTCACATGAATTTTCGCAAATATTACACGACATAATTGAATTAATTATTGTTACATATATGTAAATTAGCATGAGGAAGACAAGAATAAGATCTCGTCGCGACAATAATTTAACGCGCCGCCATTATAAGACTGCGAATGCAAACACCTCGTTTGATGTAGTGACGTTGCTATGCTTTTAATGAAAATTTGCAGAGATTACATGCACAAACGAATTAATGCAGACACACCACAATGGCACGATGACTCGACAACCAACTATCAGCTAGGCAAAAAAAAAATATAAAAAAATATGCAGAAGACAAGAAAAAAAAAACTGTGGAGAAGAAGGAAAGAAAAGTAAAAACAGATACCTGCTGCAATTATTGAGAATGAAATAATTCTCCCACGAGTCAGGCGCATACGAAATTTGTATGCCATTGCATTTATGCGTTTGTGGTGAAGAAATGAAATTGCAAATGTACCAACGCCACAATAAATTCAACATACCAACTGATGTATATTTATGCATTTGCTGTTTACTTATACATGAAATGCAGGTTGGCTGGTGTAAACTGCATGCAAGGAAAATCAGTCGGGGGAATTAGGATTTGTGGAAGAAGAATTGAAGTGATAATGAAGTGCACTTTTTTGTTGTTTAATTCCGCATAATATTTGTTTGATGAGGAACTCGATGAATTATGCAGATGTTGAGAGTGGTAAATGAGTAAGGAAGCGCCGCGACGACTTTTTTTTGTTGTGTGTTGAATTCGAAAAATGTCAAATTTTTATAAAAAAATCAATAATTAATGACAATAATACTGTCAAATTTTCAATGATTTTTTTATTTTTGAAAAAAAAATTTATTTTTGAATAAATAACCTTAAAAAACTTACCAAGAGAAATACTCCTACAGAAAACGAAATATCCAAACGGGAATGTCTTCCAAGCCACTTATTCGCTTCTTCGGCTGATTTATTATTAAATCTTTTTTTCTCAATTAATTTTTTAAATGCTTATTTTTATTTCTCAACACTCACTTTTGTCCAACAAAAAAAAAACACAGTTTACAGTTAATTGTAACTAAACAGAAATTGAATCCTGTTTGTTACAGGCAAATCCGTTGCCTTTGACCGCAAAATAGAAAACACTTCAATTGAACGCACAAAAATACCCAAAAAAAAACCGAAAACAAAATTTGCAGTCAAAATCTGCAATTGCTGTCCTTTTTAAAATGTGCCGAGTTAAAAAAAAAAAACGAAAAAATTGAAACAGAGTTAAGAAATAAATCAGCCTTGTTTGCCTGATCTGCGACTGCGAAAAAAACACGTCTATTCGCAGCAACTATCAACATTTGAATGTAAGCTCAGATGAAGATTGCACAAAAACTATAGCTGCCATATATTTTTCGAGTCTTCATTCAGCGTTTCTTCTTGCCTCCTTACTTTTGCTTTTTACCGTCTTTGCAAGCAAAGAAATGCCGATATACAACCACCTCTCTGCGGCAACAACAGCCGCGACACCAACAACAAACAATCACCACAGTCACACACATACACACATGCACACATGGCCAAGGAGAGAGAGACGAGTGATATGCGGCTTAATCAGGCTGGGAGGAGGGGGGTGTGTGTGTGGATTGGGGATTGGGGAGCCAGCACGACACAACCAATTTACAAAACAACACAATAGTCTGCAATCCGGCTGTACACTCAGAGTCACAGTATAATCACTAAAAGTTACAAACCACCAAGAGTGTACCACAACTAGAGGCAAAGATGAATAGTGGATGCAAAATAAAATAAAAAAAACACAAAAACAACAACAACAAAAAACAACTGTAAGAAGAAGAAAAAACAGCTAAAAACACAAGACGAGTAACGACTTGCCGAATGAGAGTGAATGGAAGAATTTGGCGTGTGCAGTAATCTCAAGAGACGCGCAGCTTTTGCGAACCGTGCAGACACTGCAAAAGCTCCTCAGCGATCCTCGTACAACATTAAGTCTTGGGCAGTTCTTAGTTGCCAAACAAAGTCCTTGCTCAAATACCGTCTTGAGACCGCCCGGATGATTCATTGATTTCCAATCGAAGCAGTTGTCTTGAGTGGTCTTGATCGATGCCGCAATCATTTCCTCGCGCCAAACAATGCAACGCAACCCAAATATGATTGCCGTATAATTACGAGCGCACGCACGAAACACACATCAACATCGTCCAACTTGTGGTCCAAGAGAGGAGGACCATGGCGGCGACGCGACGCGACGCGACGGTGGGCACCGCAATCGACTATCGATGGGATGGTACAGTAACTGCGTGTCGAGTGCTCTGCTCATTGTTGTAATTAAAAACGAAAGTAATTATACTTAAAAAGTCGTGAAGAATCGCGCACATTGCGTCTTAGCGCGCGTACTTTCGTCGGTGACTCGCCAGACTTGATGTGCGTTACACTTATGTGTGAATTGACGATGAGAACAGCACTTCGTCTTGCGTGTGGCACTTTGCGCGCATTTCGTCATTGCATAGGTGTACGAGTATTTCTCGCGATCATCGTTTGTGCCGTGAAATTCCCAAAACATGACAAATATCCACTTGCGTGTGGTGAACGCTAAGTCATGGTGGCTGGGTATCCAAAAAGACACAAATTCAGATATCTCTCTCTCTGGTATAATTCAAAGCTACCGATCGTACTTTTTGGCACGAATCTTAATATTCAGTGAACTTTTGTTTGAATTTCTTTACCGGTTTTGTGAATATTTAATTATTCCAAAACAATTCTAAATATTCTCATTGAAAATCGCATTCTTGAGAAATTTCTTTAAGAAACAGCTTTTATTCTAATCAATAATTCAAACAAATCTATTGATCACTTTCTCATTGATAGGAATGTTTAGGAACCTTTACAAAACAAAATTGTGCACCAAATAATCAACGTCTTATTCGTTTCTTTACTCAAAATATTTGGTATTCCTGTTACACAACTTCACTGTAAACAGATGTTGAAGACAACAACAACAAAAAAACAGCTAACACCTGGAAGATTGAATCTGAGAAGATGTTGCTTTCTTGACCATTGACATTCTAAATTCCAGGCGACATTTAATTAGTTTGTTTTGTTTTATTAAAGTTGTTAAGTTATCTTCATAAACAAAAAAATCCCTGTTTTTGCTTCTTCATATTTTTCGCGATAAATTTACCATCTAATTGTCTTTATTTTGTATCTTTATATTAATATAATCTTTGTTTTGCTGATTTGTCAAAAATACAATTGACAGGATTCTATTTTATGATCTTAAAAGTGTCAAGACTGCAATTTCGATTGAACACTACTGAACATCTTTTGTAGAATAATTGATTTTCTCTAATACATCACTAATAAGAAATCTCTAAAATTAGGACGGAGTTTCGCAAGTCCAGTTTCTTGGCATATCTCTAGTCATTCAATAAGACACAAATCCTAAGAAAAGGAATGGTGTATTTATGATCAAAATTGGAAAAGAGTTATTCAACGAAACATGTGAAAATTGCTAAAGAACCAAATAATTTTTTTTTGTTGAAATGTGTTAATGACCAGCCACAGGTCAGGAGTTGCCCTTCAATTTAAGACTAACCGCGAACTTATGACTTTAAAGGTGAGATAAGTGTTATTTGATGAATAATAGACAAAAATACGTTTTTCGTGAATCTCAAAATTGTAAATTATGTTAATCAACTTTTAATAACTTAAAATAACTTAATTGAAATTTCAATAAAATGCTTGGTAATTAACAGCATAGTTAAACATCGCATATTGTCACGGATTGATGAACCAAAAATACCAAAATTAATTTCAAATTTCATAACTTTTTCTTTTGTGAATGTCTTCAAATACCAAGGTACAATAAATCCAGGTGTATAAACTTATCCTTTGAGTTACAATTTTCCAAGGCAATTTTTATGGCGACGAGCCTAATGCCTATTTAGCCATATTATCACTTCAACACCTTTTGTTTCTGAAATTTAAACTTATAAATTTATTTTCAAGGACAAAATTCCACCAACAAAAAAAAAATACACCTCAAACTGTTATTCGACTCATCCCTCTTTTATCCAGACGCGATTTTATCGTACTGAAACTGTTCTCTTTATTATCCTGTTCCAAAAATCCTCTTAAAACAAGTATTAGCTCCAGATTAAGTTTAACCGAAAGAAAATAACAGTTGTTGTATTAACATTTCTTAATTCTGGCAAGATGTTGGTTCTTTGACATTACAAATTCCTGGCCACTTATGCAACTTGGCATTTAGATGATTCCTAGTTTTTTTTATCTTGTTATTTGTTGATGTAAATATCAAAGTTTGTCTGGTATAAAATATGTAATTATTGTAAAAATGTTCATAACTAGTAATAACATAGCTTTCACTTAATTTTTGAATGATAAATTATCAAATAAAATAATGAAAATGATTGTCTTTTGAAAATAAGGATTTTTGAGTTTACGACAGTTTAATCAGACCTGACAATCCGTGACAATCAACAAACATGTTTGACTTTATGTTCAATTATAATTTAATAATAAAAGTGATTACAAATTTACAATAATTAACATTTTTGGGCAACTTTTATTGATCATAAAAAATAGATTAAACAAATACCTAAAATATTTTCATTTATGTTTCTGTCGTAAAAACATTAAGAAATTTGAAAATGTAAAATTGTAATTTAATAAGTAAACAATAAAGCAAAATATTTTAATTAATTGTTTAAATATTATTATTACTTCATTTCTTAATTACACAAAAATTTATTCAAAGACTCTGATCAACACTAAAAGTCTTGTTTAGTCGCATGATATGTTCGTTGCCATTTTCATGATGTACTTAAACAAATAAGAAAAATATTTATTTGATTGCAACAAAGAATAAGAAAAAAAAATTCCTAAGAAAAAGTCAACTTCACATAAAAGGAAGTAGATTAGCAGAGTTAAATGTCTTACGGATTATTTTGTCACTGTTTTCAAGGTCTAAAAATTCAAAAAGATTAAGATATGAAAATCCTGATCATTAAGCTGATTAACAAACAATAAAGGTAAAATGGGTCAGTTTCGCACAGCTGCTTGGTAAGGGTTACGTTTAGGAATGTGCAAACTGCAAATGCGCAATCGCAAACTGAATTTTAATTATCGCGCCTGCATTAACGATTCACATTTACCTTTCTGCCACAATTAACCCAGATTCGGCCGCCTAATTTGTGCGTGGAAGGTGTGCACGCTTTGATCTTATTGTAATTAAAACGTATAAGACAAACATTGTGTCGTCCATCCGTGCCCACCGCTCATATTTGTTAATATTGTGGGAATATTCATGTTTCATGTATAGAAATGAATATGATGAACTGTCTTCACACTCGTCTACCGAATTACTTACGCGTCGCGTTTCACCGTCTAATGTCTTAATGGAGCATTACAGTAAAATTTAAACACTTTGGTTTAGGCGTGTTTCAAATGGGCGTGGAATTATATAAATTTCGCGGGAATCTGGATTTTTTTATTGAACCATCATTCACCCACGCGAACCTGAAGTCGAGCATTCCTGCATTAAGAGTTTTATGAATAGAATGTCAATGTAACAATGACATTTAACCAAATCGGTTGACAAATAATATCGCCATTCAACAATTCTTAACCAAAATAATTCAATTTGACCTTGAATTGAATATTACAATTTACAAATTAATGAATCTTATGTTACTGCAATTTGAAACATACTTACAAAAGGTGCGAAAACCTTCCCACAACAACAACAAAACCAATCCACAATGATTTCCAGTAAATCTTGTAATGAAAGTCGCACAATCGCTCATGTTTTTTGCGTCGCTTTTCGTCAACCAAATCGCGAAAAAAAAATTCAAACAAAATGCATCGTTAGTAGCTGGAAGAAATGCTTGATTTGAAGATTCGTTTTGTTGTTTAAATTAAACATTCAAACACAAAACGACTTCCATTTTCAAAAGAATTCAATCTTAGATGCCAACAAAAAAAAACACACCAAAGACTTGTACAAAGAAGGTTAAATTGCATTTTGTTTTTGTTACCGATTGAACCGTCGTTTCCGTCTCACCGGGATTAAACTAAGTCTATTGCCCTTTTCCGATGCTGCAACACCAAGAATTGTACTGCAAAGTGTATGTTGAAGCATAAAAATATGTGGCCATGAACATTGTTTCCTCATTCTAGAAAGTTGTTCTAATTACTGATTAGCATGAGCCTACCATAACAACTCCTGACGAAGGCTGCAAAAAGTTAAACTTTGCTCTCAATGTCTGCAATTGTCGTGGTATGGTAATGTTTACTTACAAAGTGAAGGTCAATTATTCATGAACAATTAAACGGTGGTATTAATTGTCGCTAAGACCAATACAAACATAAAACATAATTTACAATTAACACGGCGGCAATGAGCATAGCTTTCCGGAAAATGAGTCTCGCATCCACAGTGAAGCTAACGCATGCGCCTACAGCTCATTCAGCTTGAGGTCTGAGGAGGATTCACAGTTCATAATGGAGCGCGGTTAGCGGTTACCAATCTCGCTAATTCAAAAGACGATGCATTGTATTCTTGATCTTCGCGGCATCTGTGCCAGGAGAGGGGAAGAGACGCCGCTAGTCACTTTCCCTTAATTGCCGAATAGCTTTATTAAGTAGATTTTGTGAATATGTACAAGCGAAATGTGTGTACGCATCATTCTTCCACACAATTGCCGCGTGCCACATGAGACCATACTCAATTACGTTGGGACGGTGAGCATATGTGCACAAATATGTTGTAAATTAGAAATTGAGCATATATTCGATGGGAAGACAAAGGAGATGCATCTTTGTGCAGCTAAAACTGCAGTCTTTGAGTTTTGAATTTCTAATTTCCGATTGGTTTTATCATGACGCGTCACACTTCTTGTCGGACTGACATGACGTCTTGGAGCATTCGTCTAATAAATCTTGTAATATATTATATTTTAAATTTTAATATAACAATGGAACTGTGCTATTTTGGGATCAGAACAGGTGGAAACCAAAGCCGAATCACCGGTTTTTAGACACAATTTTAAGAATTCAGAAAATATTGTCGCTAAAAAAAAAAACTTGTGATTCGGCTCCGGTTTTCACCTGTTTTGATCTCATCTTAGAACAGTTCAGATATTGTTTAAAATTAATTAATTTATATAAAAAAAATTGTCCAATATTTCAACAGAATTAGAAAACATTTTATTCTAAAGAATTCTTAAGCCACAATAAAAAGAAGATCTGCGGGGGTTTTCGTAAATCCTCTAACCTTAAACTGCATCCAATGCCAAAATCTGACTTGTAATTAAAACTGGCTTCAATTAAACAAAAATGCATGTAGCGAATGCACATAAATTGATGCTGTACGTCTTCTTCGCGTCTTCGTGAAAACTGTCTCAGGCCATACGCAATTATTACATATTGCATTTCCTCGTTATTACAGTACGCGACACATACCCGGTGTCAGATTATGCGGCCATTTTTAATTGATCGCGTGTTATGATTTAATTAGGAACGTCTTAAGATTATTAACACCTATTACATCATTATTAATGAGCATAAAGGTTTGCGCTGCAGGCAAATGAAATGAAAAAACATACACACACACAAAAACAACAGAGGCATTCACCAAACAATGGGATTCTGTTTCTTATTCAACTAAACTGACTGTTATTTCCTAAATCCACGTACGCGCGCGCGTCTCTCTAACACTTCGCCGCGGATTCTTTCCCAGACTGGCAGCCGCTGTCGCCGCACCATTTGCACACCCAACCGGTGCATATTGCATTGAATTAAAACGTTCATAGACCGGCTGCCAGGTAATGAATTACATTTAACAATAATAATTATACTTATAATGTAAATAGTTAATAGTTCTGTGAAGCTAAATGCTTTTGCGCATGGCAAATATGGTCAAGGATTCAAGGCTTCGACGCCGTCTTACCACCGTGATTGTGGGGAAATATTTACAACAATTAAAAGATATTATATTGCTGCTGCACAATACAAAGCAGCAACAACAACAAGCAAGAAAAAGAAGCTCACCAGCCAGCGACGCGACTTTTGGCGGTTTTGGTGCGGCGGCCGAATGGCGAATTACGTGCCAGCTGCACGCGGCCCCGTGGTGGGGCGGCCACTTTCGGTGCGATAGCCAAGATGAGCGATAACATTCAATTTTTTCCGGTTTTGTTTTCAAACAGCTAAGAAACTCATGCTGCAAAGATTATGACTCAATTCGCGTTTCGCGCGCGCGCGCGGCGATCCAAGGAGCGAGAATTCGGCGCTGGTGGTAGCGGTGGGCCATCGGATTTCAACAAACATTTTTGGAGCAAATGATCACAATGTATCCAAAATTGGAGCACTGATTACAATCGCTGCAGTTACGTCGAACTGCCGCAGACAGAGTGGCGCAAGACGACTGTCTCTCAGTTTTTCTTTTTCTTTTTTCTTTTTGCGACTGACGCGACGCTCTTATAAGACAATGAAAGGATGAGCTAATTAGCGCAGTTTTTGCAGGAAATATTGCTTTTCAGTTGTAGTTGGTGATTGGGATTGGGATTGGATGGGATTTTGGATGTAAGCTTGATGTTATACTTAGACCTGAAAGCTTTATAGAAATAAAGTAAATTTTTTTCCAGGCGAACGGAAATCTAAGAACTTGTACCTTAATTTCCATTTCTTTGGAGCTTTACTTTCACTCCTTCCTTTGCGACGTATTTATATTATGACAGTCAATAGAAAACTTTAATCTACTTTCTTTTAAATTATTAATAAATATTTCCGATTGCTATAAATGTGTAAAGAATTGTTACCAAAAACTATCGACAAGTCAATAAAGCTCTCAACTCGCTACCAATTTGCATTTCTCCGCCATTGTCTTGAAGTAAGTGACTTTTTGCATCATTTTACAATAAAAATCACTAAACGAATCCACTTCAGCTGTTATGCAATTTTTATTTTTTTATTTTTTTTTGGCAAATAATTAAATTGGTAAACATCAAGATTAGCTAGCTCAGAGCGCTGCAATTTGACTACAGCCGAAGAAGTATCATGACGTGTGTTCAAGTTGTCACAAGTATCTGAGACGATTGCCGTAAAGTGTGATGGATTAGCAAATCATTCAGCTCATACAACATCAAAATTCAATTGGTTCAAAATTAGAAATGCGCTCAAAAACTCACGTAACACCAGTTAAAATATGCATAAGTGTCCTCGATCATGCATCATACCGTTTGTCAGCATGCGCAACTCACACCTGGGCATCCTAACGTCTTGACCGCGTGAGAATATTAAGTAATTTAGCGCATGCATTCGATCGTAGAGGGTGATCACGATCTATGCGGATCGATCGACAAATTATTATGATCGGTCTGTCATGTCAACCGCGCTTTACAGAACAAAATCACATGCTTGACGTCATTTTGCGGATCGCGTCTTTATTTCAATTTTTCTTCACTCTTTTTTTTTTTTGTTTAAAGAAGATGACGCGAATATTTAGATCACAGGAAGACGATGTGGAAACAATTCCTGACTCAAAACTTCCAAATAAAAGAAAGCCACTTCTCAATTCTTTTCTTTTCCGCGGATTTTTGTTGTTTTTGATTCACATTGTCTTTTTATTTCATTTGGAGTAATTTTTTTCACATCAAAATAGTTTTTGATTCACGATCATTATTTGTCTTCAACAGTTTTTATTCATATTCATTATTCATAAATATAACAAATAAACAGTCAAACCACATCAATACGGCATTGGTAATGGAATGGTAATAAGAAAAAACAAGTAGATTCCAATTCGATATATTTTCTGCTTTGTGCAACTTCCTTAAATATTATAACTTAAATTTAGCGTATATATAAATCTAAATGAGAGTTTTTGGTCCAAAACATGAACATTTTTTTTTATCAATTTGGGTGAATTGCCGCATCAATGTGGTTAGACGGTTACGTCACTATTGTTAGTTCTACCTTTATTAAATGCCGATAAAGACATACTTAAAAACATATGGACTTTAAGATGTTTCCTGACGATTAATTTTTGTTACATGCCAGAAAATCTAGCTTATCGATTATTTCTATTTGATTCTAGATGCACCGGGAAGCAGATCCAGACGCGAAAGTACCGTAATTGCTGGGTAATTAGAGATGATGTGGGAAAGTCAATTGAATCGGCCATTTTCCTTGGAGCACGACTTATCAAAATTATCGCTTTGTGCACCAGTAATAAGTAGCCGATTGCCAATACCCACACGATGATAAGGCAGCACATTCTCGACCCGGCTAGGATTTACTTTTATGGCATAGATCCGTGACGGTGGGGTCAACTCCGGCATTCGGAAACAGCCAGCGCCGCCAAAAACTGATTATCCAGCGAGAGTGAGAGTTTTAACATAACTGCGCATGTTTCACTGAATTATTTCATTTTTTTTTTATTCATCAATCACTTTTGCGATCTGTTTTTCATATTCCCAGATAAGTTTATGTTGAGAGCTTTTGGCTATGAGTTTGTTGAAAATTTAAATAAAATCTTATATTTATATTCAAATCTATTGTATTTTGTAAAATGTTTTTTTAAGAGGATTTGTTTTCAGAATTTTTAGGTTAAATTGTATAATAGGAAGTAAATTTTCTGATAGGTTTACCTATTCAGTTCAAATTTATTTTTAAATTAAATATTTTTGCTATGTTTTTGTTTCTGTTAAAAACATATTCATTGTCAAAAGAAGAAGAAGAAGATTGACAGGTTTGGGTGAATTTAAAAACGGAAAAATTTAGAAAGGTGAAAATTTCAGAAAACAGACATTCTACAAAATTCAATAACTTCATTGGAAAAATGTTCAACAGTTCAATGGAAAAAATTTCATACGCCAAGAAAGTTGAATTTCACAAGTTAAAAATCATCCCCAAGCTATACATCATTGTTTGCCTTCAACAAAACAAATTGCCGAAAATCCTACAATTGTTCAAACAAGCCGTGACCCAATTGGATGAGTGACAGTCCTTCATTTCCTCATTCTCTTCATTTTCGTTCCCGAGTTGGCGCGCTCGAGTTCGAATCCCGAGCGTGCCGGATTTTTTATTTTTTGCTTTGGCGCATTTGAAACCAAGGCTAAAACAAGGGAACCATTTTCCAGACCTCGCATTTTCCGGATTTTTTTTGGCGGAAAATCTTCATTAGGGCTTCCCTTTGACGTTAAAAGGAACAAAAAAATTTTGTGATTTTTTTATACCCAGGAATATCACCAAAAACATAGAAATTTTTAACTGTTTTTGAACTTTGATATTTGTGTGAAAAGTTTTCCGGAAAATTCTGAAATTAAATTTTTCCTAAACTATTATCTTTCATCTACAAACTGTCATACTCAGATTGGGAAAAAGTCTTAAGATACAGTGGTTATAAGACAATAACTCAAGACGTTTTTTACATTTCGCATTTTAGTTGGTGGAAAATTATGATTTTTGAGGGTTTTCCGATAAGCTTTTCCAATTTTTCTTCACTTTTATTGATTTAGGAAAGATTAAAGATTTCAAAAATAATTTCCAAAAATATTTATTTATATCGGTTTTCCAGCAATGATGACTTAAATGTCAACAACTTTTGTATAAATTTCAGTACTTTCACGCTTTATTATTTTCCTGAATTTTCCAACATAAATTTTTAAAAATAATTTTCCATTAAATATTAATCTTTTGTTTAGATTATTCAAAAAAAAAATCTGGAAAATCTTTTCCTGTTAGGCCAGGAAAATTTTTCAAACCAGATGTTATATTTTAGCTTTAACCGCCTATATGTCGGAAAATGTTGGACCAAATTTTCCGAAATTTTCTTTTTTGGTCTCTATATATTAAGCGGAAACAATAAATAATAATCTTTTTTTTTTAAAGCTAAAAAAAAAAAATTTGTATGAAACGTCCAAATTCGAGGAAAATTTTAGCAAAACTTTTACATGTAAATTGTTGTTGTAGTTTTTATTAAACGATACTTCCAACGCAAGTGTGTTTTGTATCAGCAGTTTTGATTGTCTCTGATAATAAGTGAATTATGATGGCACTTTCTGATCATTTTCCTGGCAAAAAAAATTGATAAAACGGAGTGAAATTTAAAAACAAAAAATGAATTACTTTATTTTGGGGGTCGTGAAATATGTTGTTTTGAAATATTACTGGTTAGAAGAAATTTCAAGTTTCTATACTTATAGTACATTTGCATTTGTTTGAGAAACTGGACAAAATTTTCCTTTCAGAAATTTTTAGAAATTTGATAAAAAACGTAATTGTGTTTTTAATTCGCTTTGATTGTCGGTAATTAAAGTTAAGTAAAACTCCAAATTATCAACGGAAAAAAACACTAAAATGTGAAAGCGGCCAAATTTGTCAATGTTTGTGTTTAGAGTAAAAATTCTAAACACAAACAAAATTCCGCGCTAATCGTTCTAACGAATTGGCAAAGAATCCAGCATTACCTAAGCGTGGTCGCGCCGCGCTCCAATTGGTTAATCCGCGGTCCTCTCAGTCACTCTTCTATAAACTGCGCGCGCTGGATTTATATTTTTTTATCTTTTGCCTTTTTCAATCATAGAATAAAACAATCCTGCATTATTCAAGTGCAGCCGTGGTCCAGTTGGCTAATCGGCTAGTCTCCCATTCTCTCC
>JANSTS010013134.1:0-14428 GCA_026546915.1 Sylvicola fuscatus
AAATGTAAACAACAGCAAACGAGAGCGTCTACAATAAGGAGGGAATCAAACCAAAAAGGGGACAACGTTGTAGTTTCAAGATCCAGGCAATGTGGTCGACGACGTGGAACAGACATTCGCTATCATTCAGAATTAGGGACGACAGAAAGAATCGAGGGTGGATGTTGGCAACTATGATGTCATACAATCAACTTGATTTCATCTAGAATGCCAGCAATTACTTAGAAATAAAAACACCGATAAGACGCATGCAATCTTAACAGTTTTCGGGGCATCGATGCCAGCCTTGCCATTGAACTCTTATCTGTTATCGCTGATAGATGGCTGTAAACAAAACGTGAATTTTTATTGTATGGACAAGATAACCGATGCAAGTAAAATTGAAATTCCTTTTAGGGATTACAAATATGCAATGACATTGGAGGGGGAGGGGGGAGGGGGAAATGGGAGGGGGACACGCTTCAAACAAATATTTAAATCTGAATAATTTGTCTGAATTTAAATCGTTTGGTTAAAGGGTTGTTTATTCTTCCTGCATTGTGTTGAAGGATAAGTCGACAGCTGAACGTGTCTGTTTTGGAAATGTTAGCTGATGAATTGACAATTGAAACTCTTCATTAAAGGATAATCAAGATAAGAATGACTACTTATATGATAATGTTATTTGTAAGACGATTAATTAACGCCTTCGATAGCACAATTACTTCAGATCATTGTCTTAAGACAGGCAAGAACAAAACAACCCTTCCGTTCGACCAAACAAAAACAACCCGAATATTAGGTATTTTTCCTAATCGCCGCTCTCAGCTCCTTAATCCTCATTACCATAGCGTCTAATTGATTGTTTCGCTAAGGAACATAAGCAACATGTGAATGACATTTAGAGCACAAGACAAGAAATAAAAGGGAAATCCCCGCCGATGTCTGCTGTGAAGGGATGACAATGACACCAACATCGTGTAAATACCAACTTCAAACATTGTCTCAATTAAATTGCTCGGCATCCCTGTCAGTTTATTTCTACCTGCCACTGGTGCATGAACATGTGGCGGTTTTTAATGACATCTACATTCAGCCCCTGGAACTAGCCAACCCCCGTCCCACCACCATCACCATTCACCACCATCCCTTCTTCGCTCCAGCCAAGTTACCCCGTCCACCCCCTTGCGAACATTAAGTTGGGGACGTTGTGACTGTATTGAAAATGCGTTGGCCCGGTGCGTCCTTTCGGGCATCGCATCGCTTCGGATCGAGTCGCAATTTGTGGGTTTGGGGTGGGGGGGGGTCCTCTCGCCTGAGTGCATTTTGCGGATAAAATATAATGTACAGTGAATATGAAGTGGGTGGGTTTGTTTGACAGCATTTCAATGTATTATGCATTTTGAGAGAGCAATTCTCGTGCACATTCGGTGCAGCCTCAACCGGACGGCGCGGAAATGTGCATTTTTAAATGCATGTCGCATAGTTTCGCCGGCCTGGATGTTGTTGCATTTAAATTGCTACTTTAATGCCGCATATTGTTGGCGGGCGTGTTATTTAGGTATGGTCATGGTGTGGTGGACACAACAACAACAACAACAACAACAACAACAACAAAAAGAAGAAATATAACTATAAAGACTGAAATGTGGTAAAACGCCCACTACTCCCATTGTTATACGGACTTGAGTTGTGGTTTGTATGCAATTGTCGATTTGCATAATCATCTTGTAGAATTTACATTTTGCATTTGGTGACAACTGCTAGAAACAGACCTCATATGGTGGTTATAATATTTGAATAGTTTATCTTTTTTTAATGATAGACTTTTGCCGACGGCAAAACATTGCCGTCCTTTTTTATGGTTCTTAGTACTCGTATCGTTTTAGATAAATTCAAGGCAAGGACCCCAACAAAACAATTGATATAAGGAAATTTGATTTTGTAGATCTCAAGTCAATTTGCAAAAATGTGGATTTAGGATGTTTTTTTTAAGGACGTTCACTGTTTTAGACCAGTTCCAAGGGAAAATAAAATCATTTTCTACTTTAGATACAACTGTTTTAATTGAACAATGGTTTAATTTTTAATTTTTTTTTTTTTTTTGGATCCTTCACTCCTAATGGGACCCCAATTACAAAAACCCTTGAATTTATGCTAAAAAAAAAAACCGCCATTTAATTCGTAGCCTCACACCAATAATTGCGCGGTGCAACGACACCAACCGTTTAGTCGTTTAGGACACAGTCGTCCCACCACACATATCCATGAAACGTTAAATGAGCATAACATAGAATATAAAACTAAAATATGTGAAATGAAGCAATTGGAACATGAAAACATAAAGAACCGATATATGTAATATGTATACACTTTGCCAGTGCGCTGCTCATTTAGACGATGTTTATCAAAAGAGCCAATCTAATTACGTGACGTTGTAATCACTGTTTGTATGCGGCTGAACGTATGTAAACACATAGTTTTGGGAAATGAGAAAATCCGAGCGCTAAGCATAATATACACGACTTTATGTGCATATGTATATAAGTACATATATTTATACTGTGGCGATTTGCCGGCGACGCGACGCGACGCGACGTACAGAAGAAGGAAGGAGGCCGGCACGAAGATTGAGGAAGAAATAGTATTTTTGCTTTCAAGACGCAATGTAAATTGGTTTCCTCAATTTGTTTGGGACGAATGCCTTTTTTTTTTTGGTGTTGATAGAGAGACGCACTAATCTAGAACTAAATGCGTCGTTTCGTCTAATAAGGACATCCGGTAGACGTACAGATGTACGACTGAGTACCGGAAAATCAGCGTCTTACTGCCATCGTGTGTATGTCCCTAAAACATAATTGCGCTGAACGCTGATGAAAAGAAATCATAATTTATTTGGTCGATATCGATTTAAAGTTTCGTCCTGGCGCAAGGATGTGTGCCAATTCAAATGATTTCAAAATTCAATCCTATAAACTCATTTTCATGTTTTCGATGACATAGTTCTGGAAATCGTAACCAAAAACAAATCATCTAAACATTATACACTAAAGGATCAGGAATCCTTGTTTGAAAAACATGCATTGCTGTAAATAATCAATCCGGACAAAAGTATTTGCGCTTGATCGACTCAAGACAGTATCCATTCCCTCAACAATTCGAGAGTATCTTGAAATTGACCGGTCTCGTGCTGCGCTTTTTATTGCATAACACTCCTTTGTTGCAAGACTCCCTTTTGCCCAACGTCAACCTACATGAGTTGATTCAATACAATTGCCACATGTTCCACACAAACTCGCCACCGTTCGCCTACAGCCACCCCATAAGGATGCATTGAAAGCAATTGTTGATCCCTTTTTTTTTTTTTTTTTGGCCGATGGCTTATATATTGGTGTATTCACATTGCTGTGTGTATGCAATTAATTTATCCTTTCCCCCTCCCCCCTCCCACAGATCAGTTGTATGTTGCAGGAGATTCAAAGCCCAGCGTGTGTCCTCTGCACCCTCTCGAAGCTCATTCAATACAAGCGGCATTCAGCTGAGCTGTGTGCATTTCTCGTCCTTTTTACATTTGTGTAACCATAAAAATTAATCTATATTTCCTTGTCCTTGAGTCGTCGAGTTTTTTCATTATCAATCTGTTTGATGGGTATGAGGGATACAAGAGAAATCCGTAGGGCACAATTCTGGACTCTTAATCTGTACAAAATTACAATGATCAAGGACCCTTAAATCCATTCAATTACACACAAATTTTTTAATATTGACCGAAATTCCAATCACGTCTCAAATAGTTAATCCAAACCCACCCCCACCCCCCCTCATCCTTGAGCAACGGAATCGGTTGCAACAAAGTGAATAAGGTGATAATTACATGTCTTTCCAGCTCGGTTAAATTGAGTACATTCGACGTCGCTGTCTCAACTTTATCGACATTTAATGGAAATCCTTCCTCCCCCCCGCCGCCTCCTTCCGTTAAATAGCTTGAAGGCTTAGAAGTTCTTAGCGGCAGATGTTGAAGGGTTCGAAGGACTTCAGTTACTTTAAGAAGGCTGCATGCTGAGATAAAGGACTAAAGCTAAACGACGAGATTTTGCCACGTACATTTATTTGCCTATATACAACTCATCAAGATGATCAGTCCTGAAACGGATGGAAGACATAAATGAATTTTGTGTCTCACGTAATTGTCTTCGTGTTTTTGGCGGCCAAGGAAACGAACATTGAGTATGTGTTGGTGTGTCTGCGCTATTGGGGAAATCTTGTTACATACAGACAAACTTACAGGGGGTGGGGGGGGGGCGATGCAGCAGCATAAAGAGAAAGTCGATGCAAGGAACAGCGACCGTTGAGAGGTTGGGATGGTAAGATAAATTGAAAGTAGTCTGCAGACATACCATTTTCAATACATTGCGGTAAGGGTGGTTGCTGGGAGAAATATCAGCAAATAGACAAAATTTAGGATGGTATGCTTCTATTGGTGTCCTGGATATGGCAAACGGAATTTTCGTAGCAAATACTTAAAGGGTCTCCAGGATTTGTACAGAGTCACAACAAATTTATATAATTAAAGTGACTAAAAGTCAATTGAAATAATTTGTAAAGGAGCTTGGAATGTCCTGGATATCTAGACGCGAGTGTTGGCAGGTAGTGGGGGTAGTTTTTTGTTTTTGTTTTGTTGTTGTGCAGCTAACATGAATGGGCGCCAGTATATGGGTATTTGAAAAGCGAAAGCGACAACTTCAACCCCCTGACGTCAGAGAGCTTTTCTTTTTGGTCGCGCGCTTTTTTTTTTTGTACCATAAAGAGGGAGCGAATTGCGCATTTTCTTTAGGGCTGCACTTGTTTGTTATATGCTATTGCGACATGCCTTTTATGTAATGCCTTTTTTTATGTATTGTTGCTGCCCGACTGACGTGCACCGAAATGACGCGACTCTCGCCATATATACTCTATGCAGCACACGAATAGAAAAAAGGAAACAAGAATCTCGTAGACTTGAGTTTCCCTTACACACTTTCAATGCGGGGAATGCGCAAAGAAAACAACCGACTTTTCAATTGAATTTCTCGTTTACTTGCATTTGGGGGATAACCAAGATGAATAGAAGTTTGAAGCACTATACCCCCCCCCCTCTCCCAACCCCACACACTTCCTATCTTGCCCCTCTGCCATCCTTTCAAGGCATCTCCATGAAACCAGTAGTTGTAGTATGGCTTTTTTGACTTACAAGAGCGTTTCCATGTACCATAAGACTTTCATTCATCAGCCCTTTCAATTTCATTGCTTATTTACTCTTTTTCTTTTTTCTCTGGTTGTGACCCTTTTTGTTTCTGGAAGCGTTCAAGAGTTCAACTGTTACATGAGACTTTTATTTGGACGCCCTTATCTTCGGCTGTCTAAGAGAATATTGAATTGACTTACAAAATTTTAACATGACCACTCATATGATATGGAAGGAATTCACAGCTGAAACCGCCTAAAGTTCATCAATTATTACATCACCCTCATAAAATGCTATTAAGCCATCTAAATGAGCCAACAAGCCGACATAAAGGTTCGGTTGATGTCGGACTGCAATCCAATTACAGCCGAACAATGGAAATGCTTTTAGAGAGACGCGCCAGTCGACAATCAAGTAAAGTGCCACTGTTCAAAATAAGAGGAGAGGAGAGTAGATGGGAAAGAGAGTGAGAGAGTGAGAGGGAGAGGAAAAAACAACAACAACAAAAACAATAAAACTGTTATGAATACTCAATTATGAACGACATCTATTGGGCTGGGCACTGCAACTAATTACAGAAAACACACACGCGGCGGCGAGGCGGCTTTCTTTCGCGCGCTGTGCGCGTTCAATTTCCATCGCGCGTGACTTTTTGTGCTAAATTAGTTGAATATTGTTATGACGATAATATATGTAATGAGTAATGACGAATGTGAGCAAGAGAAATGGGGAAATTAGTTAAAAAGTACAGAAGAGACATTCGTTTTGGGGGGGGGGGGGTGCAAACAATGTGCACTGCAATGAGCCGACGAAATGCAACCGCTAATGACTTGGCATTGTTTTTCGCCGGTGCCATATACAGTCCGTATGTGGATACGGACTGAATTGTGACCCGTGCAACATGCCACCACTCCGTCCTCCCTCCACATCTAATCGTTTTCTATATGAATCTGCAGAACAGCGCATGCGCCTAATTTTACTTTCTTCGTGTTACGTTTTATGCGCTTTTCCATGCGGTTTCTTTGCTTTAAATGCACCTTTTCTTTCTTTGTGTTTGGCTCTGCAGATTTCACACAATAACTTAGGCTAATATAAGTTGTTGCTATTCCATGACCAATTGTTGTCGTTTGCCTTTCGTTATTTGGTTTCGGTGTTTTTTTATTTATTACTGTTGAGTTGCATCTTTTAGCGAATTTTTGTTTCTTACCTCCCCCCCCCACCACACATCCAAAGAAGAAATTCGCTGCACTTTCACTTTTCAAATTATAGGAGGAAACATTAACTGCTAAGTGATTTAATCGTGGTGATTTGAGATTCTCGCACAAAGAATAACGTTTTAACGTTAATTACTTTACAGTAAGACATGCAAGAAAACCGAAAGAGTTTTGCGAGATAGTTTCTAGGAACGATTTTACGATTGGACATTTCCTCTAACTTTTTTTATGGTAATTTTTTGTTTTCAGGTGTGTTCAATTGTTTTAAATTGTGGTTAGTTACAGGTTCTAAAATTTTAAAAGTGACTATCAACTTTTAATACCCCTAATTGAACAAACATCTGCGTAGTTATTCATTTCTGCAGAGAAATTTCATCTAAGTAGGAAAAGTTCATGAATTGCGTCTTAGAAATTATTTATTAGACACGAGTCATTAATAAATTCAAACCGACAAATCCTATAAACATAAAATAAATTTACACGAACT
Source organism: Sylvicola fuscatus (assembly GCA_026546915.1). Taxonomy (NCBI): domain Eukaryota; kingdom Metazoa; phylum Arthropoda; class Insecta; order Diptera; family Anisopodidae; genus Sylvicola; species Sylvicola fuscatus. The sequence continues at coordinate 6,905 of JANSTS010013134.1, forward strand.
CCAAAACGAGCCAAAGGTACAAAACAACGCAAACAAAAGCAATTTTAGTTTTCCACAAAACGAAAATGAAAAAAAAACCCGAACCACACCGAACACCACACGAACGAAGTTGCGGCGAATAGTTTATGGGGTCCCAAAAAATTATATATTGGCGTATCTATAAATTGATTAGCAGCTCATGGTCTGGTCGGGCCGCAATCCACAATCTCATCCGAATTCCCCAGCGTGCAGACACCACCAAGACTCAAAGTCAATGATATATGTCCATACATTTTAACGTCGGACCATCAGGTTTTGTGGTTTCGTGGCTTCTTGATTGCGCCCAAGCTGCAAGTCGTTTTTGTCTGTGGTTATTTTCTTTAAGATGAAACCAAGCAAGAAAACTCACACATCTAACCACGGGTCTATTGAAGCCGCGGGGAGGGGAGGGGAGGAACGACCGGCAATGCGATTTCGTGGTGTTGGGGCGTCTTGACGTGCCTATTGTACGCGCGCCTCGATGAAGCTTTCAAAGATCGAGCTCACGATCTTCGCCGACTAGATGTGGTCTTAAGTGTTGTGCGTATCAAAGATCCTTTTGTGCATATATTTGTGGTGCTGGCCAAGAATATGTTAAATAGGCGAATAAGACGTTCACGAAGGCGAAAACAAACGATCAGTTTCTACAGAGGGGCAAATGAATTTATGGTTATGTTCATTGGTTTTGAGTTTTGTTGATTGGTTCCGAAACTGGTATGCATTCTAATAGCCCATTGGTTCAGCGTAAATGATTTTAATCACTTGTGTCCATAAATATTTGGAATGGTCAGGCATTGGGGAATAGAAAACGGTTCTGTGGCATGCAAATCGGTAGATTTTATTTAAGAAACGTTGAAGGTGCATGTAATGAAAATAATCGATGAAATCTTCAGGTGATGATGTGAGATGAAAGCGCCAGGATCATTTTTTATCATCCTTACATGCACTTAGCGACAAGGACAATGTTTTAAAACATTTTATAGTTAATCGATTTTTGGCTAATCCTATTACAGCATAGCGTCAAAGTTCAACGTATCTGCAACGTTATAATTGAGCGCCAAACCGACTTTAAATGTTGTAAGGGAGGTTTTGGGTATAGGGGATGTACAGACGCTAACCCCATCGTGCCTAGCATACACATTTCACACATGCAACCAAACATTTCAAACAGAAACGCCGCCAAAAGCGCACTTGCACAAACACACAGCCCCAAATCGGCGCATGCCACCTAAATATCCAACAACAACAACAACAAAAACCCACCCCCACCCCACTGAAAACACATAAATCCGGTATAATGTTTGTGAAATGATGAATATTCGGTGGGAAAAGCGCGACAGCGAAACGGATTTAAAATTTATACAAATGTTGAACAACGTCCTTTTAATAATGCCAACTAATCTGTAGAGGCCCTAAATCAAACTAGTTGAGGGTAAAGTCGATGGAATCGCAGGGTGGGGGAGGTAGGGGGTGGTAGGACAACCATACAATGGAGTAAAACGACGCAAACAACATTTGTGTTCATGACAACATTAACGGTGATTTTGCGGCTGAATGACGTCAACATCTTGAACAACATCTTACAATCAGGTGACTGAAATCACTGGAGTAAGGATGAAATTGTGCAAGTGCGACATTGTCAACGCTGGTGCGTACACTAAATATGCTGCACTCAGCATGGCAATGCATCGCATAACACATTCCGACATAAAAACACGGCATATATATAAAAGAATAAGAATAAGAAGTTGCAGTGTCGCACGCGGCGTACTTCGATTATACTCAGGTTGCCTCCTTAGCCTGGTGCCTATATGTGAAAAGCGGCGAAATTTTCCGCATAGTCAGCAGCCGCAGCGAGAAATGTGAATGTGCAACGGAAATCTTAATGCACATAGAATGTCGAACGAAAATGCAAGCAACACGTAAGACAATCACACTAATGGGTAGTTCGTATAGAAATGCGGTGGCGCGACACCGAAAACAATAAGATCCCCCATAAGAGCGGCATTCATCTTACTTGTGAAGTTGGATTTTTTCGTTTTTTTGTTGCAATATTGTTAATTGTCCACACAGCGCAAAGGAAAAGGTGACCTTTTAATCGACACGCAATCTTCAAGAAAGCGGCGCCCATACGATTTGGCGATTGATTGTCTTGCACTTTAGGGGGCGTTTGTTGTCGTAGGTCTAGCATATTTGGCCACCTACTTCTTACAGCCATAGTAATTAGTAAATACACTTCAAGACACCCGAACACTACTAGTGCTTAAGCGTCAAAATATAAGAAAAACACAAAGGATACGAATTACACGAAACAAAGACAGAACACAAGCGTATGAGGGAAGTAAAACGAAAAAAATCACGTCTATAAAAAATATATATACCAAAAAGAACCTTGTTCATGGATCTAAGATGAAGAAGTTGTGGAAGAAGTATACGGGAATCAGAAAGCATTTGATGAAGAAAAATACTGGTTTTTCGTGAGAGAGAGAAGAATAAAACACAACAACAGAAAAGCAACATGAGCCAGCGTCTTATGTGCATGAGGTGGATAAGAGGCGGAGGGGTAATGAAGGGAGGCGAATGGGGGGATGGGGAGGATGGGGGATGGGAGGAAGGGAATCGAGCCGGGGACGGACAACAAACAACAACAACAACAACAACAACAAAAAGACAGCTCAAACAAAGTTGGAGGCGCGCGCCAGCTCCATCTCCATTCTCCACATACGCATGTAAGATGTGGCGACGCATGCCCAAACCGCAGCCGCGATATTATTATAGAGATTCACATACGCTCATTTAGCCTCACAATTTATCGGCGAATATTAAAATTTAGATGCACTATAAGACTTTTAGCATTTCGGCGATCTTTGTGCATGACGACGATGTGGTTGAGTGTTTTTGGGTCATCTTATGTTAAGACAAGCAAAACTTTACGAGCGCCGGAATGGTCCATTGTTGTACCAATTATCCTTTCTGGCTTCAAGTTTAGACGAATTATGCATAAAAGTCCTAATTTTAGCGTACATTTGGATGAAGTATGATGGCGATCTTATTGACGTGAAATGTCGTTAAGACAATAATTTAAAAGGAAGAAGTAACTGTTAAATTCAGTTAAAGATGTTATAAGGAAAGAATTATTAGAAGCATCTTAGGAAATCTGAAATGTCTATACAACATCTTAGAAGCCTGGCGAAAGATGTTCAACGTACAACAAAATCCTCGCCTTTGGCCATCCAAAACGCCCAAATAAAGGGTTGCAAAACACAAAACCACGCAAACCGATGAATATCTTCGCGAAACGATTGTACTTTATATGCTAAGACGTTGAGAGTGGAAATGTGTTTTTTTGAGAAACTTGGCAGAGTGCAAAGAGCTGAAGCGTGTGATGTCCAGCCATCGGTGTAGCTATTTAGGAAGAAGATGGTAGATCAAGACAAGAATATGGTATAGTGGCTTTGCGTCGAGGATTCACCAAATTCGTGCATTAGCAATGAGATGCCATGCAGAAATCCATCAGCATTGGACACCTTTTGCCGTGTATTAATATCATGGCAATTTCGGCGGTTGCATAAGAATAACTATGCTAGCTAGCATAATTGGCTGCGGGCGTCTTTGCCGCTCATAATTATTATCCGCGTCGCTTAATGGTCCGTTACACGCCTAATCAAATATACCCTTTCCTTAAGTCTGCCACCACCACAATTCGTCTTAAACATTTAGTTGAAAGACGTTTAGTTCACAATGCTAGCGACTTTAACAAATGAAATCCAAACACCTAATTTTAAAGCAAACCAAATTGTCTTTGAGTTGAAATGACATTCAAGCAACATTGTTGCAGGCGTAATTCTTAAATGCAAAAACATGTGTGATGAGGAAAGTTCATTTCTTGATAAGATGCCAACATAAAGGCATCACAAGTTATTGCAAATTTATCAATTTGATTTATGTTAAGTTGCGACTTAAAAACACTATTTATATTCGTTAGAAGAAACATTTTGGCCGCACTCAAACGTCTTAAAGTGAACGCAGTCAGTCCGGAAAAAAGTGCCCTTTTATCAATCTTATGAATGGCGGAACAATCTGCGTCAATAAATCTCAGGTGCCTATTCAACCTATTTCGTTCACTATTCAATAGTTATTGTTCAAAGTCCATTTAACAACAAAGTAACACTATTTTGAAGATAAAACATTCACTGTAAATGCCTTCAATCAGGTATAAAGCAAACGCATTGACGCGCGTCTCAAAATTTTGCCGTCGGCATTTCTTACAGAACGGGCCAGCGTCTCAAACTAAGCTGGTTCGTTGGCCTGACCTCCAATATTCAATTCAAATGGCTAGGAGCCGCCTCATCAGCAGTCATGAGTCCATAACTAAATTGCAAAACAAAGATTATGTGTTTGTGCTTATATGATTTAGTAGTGACAAACATGTCAAAACGGTTGTGTCGCGCGCGTCTTATCGAAATCAATCAACGAAGTGTCTATACACTTTACAGCAAAGAATACGAAAATTCCTGTCTCAGTAATACCGAAATGATTAGAGGGAACAGTTCGCGTTGATTTCAGTGCTCATTATCGTTCATTTGGGTAGAAAGAGCGAAATTGACTGAGCAAAAGAGAGAGACGTATAGTAATGATGGAGAGCGAGAGCGGGTGTCAAAATTTATGCTAATTCAATGACGTACAGTGAAATTTCACACTCAAAAACGAACCGCCAAATTAAAACATTAGCAGAAATGATAGAGGAGTGGGTTTATCGGCCAGAGATTGTGGTGTGGGCAATCTGCAATTGCCGACGCCGTCACATTGACTTTGACAGAATAACAAAAAACGCGCGTGGATGCAGAGAAGCTGACTTCTAGATTGCCCACAAACTATCAATTGTTGCATAAATACAAACATTTGAACGATTCATAGCCACACCGAATTCAATCAGAAACACAACATAATTATGCTAAATCACCATAGCGACCGCAGAATTAGCGCTGATAATTGAGCATAATCGCGTTACCGACTAATTTAGATGTTCACGCCGAACACTCATCGGATGTGTTTCGGCGTCAAGGTCAATCACAAATTTGAACGCATTTCAAATTCAAGGTAAAATGGGTTTTGGTGGTTACGGTTCCATGGGTATTCCATTGATCCCTGCACGGCTGGTGCGTTTCAGTTTATTGGCTTGTTACCATATTGTCCCAGAGTTGGAAATTTATGTTTGCCGATACTTAGTGGGCAAGCTAAACTAGGCCATTTGGAAGCGGCTGTGATGTCATTTCCAATCATTTCCATGAATTAGTTATAGGGAAGCATTTGTGCAGGTAATAAACTGCATTTAGATTCATTAAGGACTTGATTATTTATGAGAAAACGTTTTCTTGCAAACAACAAAGAAAACCTTTCAGAAATGTACTTAAACAAAGTTGACAAGATTGTCTTTAACAAAGTTTATTTAAAATTGTGATAAGTTGTAGATAGTTTCCCATTGAAATCACTCATAACTTATGATTCCCTCAAGTTGACCTTGATTTTCATAGTGAAAAGCTCCAAAACAATAAATTCCTATTAAATTGCCTTGCAATTACCAAGTACCAAGTGATTTGCTGAAATTCAAGGTCACAGATTTTTAGATACCTTGAATCTCATAGATATCTTGATCAATTGGCTGTTTCTTTAAATGCTTTAAATTAGCCAGAAGATAAGTAAATTGTAACTTCAAGACAATTTCTTGATTGACTTCGGGTTATTCTTACTTAGTAATGTCTTAATTTGTTTTGTTTTCCATCTTAGATAATTGTAAATCCGTACCAGCTGATTGTAAGTCATTTACTGCATTAAAACGGAAAGAACATAAACAAAAATCCATAACATACGAAACCAATCAAAAGCATATGCAAACTCACGTGTACAACAAGTCGTCATAGGGGGATACCCTCGAACATACGCACAATTGACAGCGACGTGCTGAGTTTCCTGCGTACATTGTCTAAGACAGTCCAATTCCAAGTGGAACAATATTACCCTCATTTCTTTGGTTATGCCAAAATCCTGTCCAAAACAGAATAATGAAAGACATCCACCCAACCAAACACAAGAAAATGGGTATCTCGCACGTAAGAAAATAGCGGCCAAGCATTAGAATGCGGCGCGTAAATGCCACACAGCTGATCCAAGTCGCTAGATACTCACGATCGGCGGGACTTCAACGAATCTACTCAACTCTTCTTTCTATGTAAGAAAGCGCTACGAATATTTCAAGGCTAAATCGCGAGTAGTGTGTGCGTGACGTGTGCACGCGCGCTATTCAAACACACGCCCGGCGAACGTTGTGTGGATGGCGCGATGTGTGCGTGCATGTGTGCACATACACAATTTGTTTGTTCTACATTTTAGAAGCGCGTCGACTGCGTATATGAAGTTCCTCTATCTTTATTCAGTTTCTTTAAAGCGCTCTTCTTTTCTTTCGGCTTTTTGTGTTTTATTCGGAGCCCCCCCCCCTCCCCCCGTCTTTCTAGGGAACATGTGGGCCCACTCTCATGGCCTGTCAACTGGGAATTCATCTCATGTAACTACAGCCACATGTGCAGTTGGGGCACTTTCCAGCATTCGTCGTATTAAGACAAATATTTGCTGCGGCTTGGTGTCTTGGATCGTCTTAGGAATTTCGTATGAGTAATTCTGGTGCGGATTTGTCGAAGCGCGCCTATAAAGTGTCCGTCCAGTTTTTTTTTCCCAGTAACTGAATGGTGTTCTTTGTAAGTTGCGCGCGCACTCGCGTTTTTCCCATACAATCCTAATATGTGTGTACTTGTGAAAAATGAGTGCATTTTAGTGGGATTAATTGTTATTGGGAAAATTTAGATGCGCGTCTTTGTTTACGATGAAGTCATCAAATGGCCGCGTCCAATTGAGGCCTCTCAGTGTGTGGTAATTTATTCTCGCATAGAAGCCGCAACAGTTTTCTATATGGAACCGTTCAAGGATTGGCCTGTCTTGGACTCTAATTGTATAATATATTCAGCAGAAAATACAACAAATGCAAACCATATGGGTTTGTATGATAATTGGCAATTTGCTCATGTGGGGATTGGGGGAGGATATTAAATGCCAGTACGACGACGACGAATTCTTGGTGGGGAGGATTCGTGTTTTTTATTACTCAACAAGAAAAATTTCTTTAAAATAAATTCCATTCACTGATTTAAGGATTTTCTTTGAGATTTATTTTGTTCAAGGTCTCCCAACTTTTCTGACTTCAAAAGCTGAAGTAATCCAATAAAAACATAATTTTTGTATGTCACACAGCGAAACGTTGACCTTGAAGAATTTGTTAAGACATAAAAATAAACTAAAACCTTGTTGGGCTTACCAAGAGAAATTTTCAGTCGCATTTTTGACCTTCAAACTATTTACGATTGAAGGTCAAACATTTTTTAAACGGAAACCTCCGAAAACGGTTGGTTTTTTGGTGTTAATATTACTTTGGTGAAGGCATCATGATCTTGAAAT
>JANSTS010013134.1:14528-68637 GCA_026546915.1 Sylvicola fuscatus
TTTTTATTACCCTTTTGAACTGTAGGATGTATCAAAATGTCGAATATTTTAATAGAAATATTTCCAAGTTCCAAGTTCCAAGTTTGGTATAATAAAACGAGCTTGTCGCCGAATTTCTAATTAATATGTATTTGTAAAAAAAATGACTAATAATTGTTTGTATGCGCGTCTAAATGAAGCAACTCATTCAATTTGACAGAAACATGGAACGGGAAGACACATAAATAATGGGGATCGATACAAAATTATAAACAAAACGACGGGACGCACAACCGCCTGCACCAGGAGAGTTGAAGTGGTTCGAGGTACTTCTGAATGCCGATATTATATTTCATTTTGATATTAATACCGTTGGAATTGAATGAGACCTGCCGCAAATTGGTGCCCCCTCCCCCCATATTCCCTCTCTCTCATCCCCCCATCCCCCATCCCCACCCAAAACAGCCGACAACTGAATGTGGCTGGATGGTTGGCGCATTCATTTGCATTTTTGCCATTGGAATTACTGTCCGACAGGAGCTCCCCAATGGAAAATTTCGGATACAATTTTATTGGCCCAAATGAATGCAGTTTAGCTGTAATCAAAAAAGGGAGTGGGGGAGGGCTTGAGTATTGCCAATCCATGGAATTAGGATCTGTGGCAACAGTATAATTGACAATGAGTTGGAAATCAATTGATATAGAGCTGTTTAAGAGCTAGTCTTAATTCGATTTATAGTAAAAAGTAGGGTAAATTGCATTAGTTTGACGTACAAATCAGGTGCAAGTTAGGAGACACCAAAAGTCTTAATGACACTCACTTAAGAAGCTGCTTTTAGAACGACAATTCCCAATAGTTGTTCTGTTTTTTTTTTGTAAACAAAACCAAAATACGTTCATTTACCCCATTTTTGACATAAGTGAAAAGTCTCCGTGCTAGAATTAAGTCAATTCCACTGTCATTAAATATGCACCACCTGCAGTCGTTGACAATCATATAGATGGTGCCGTTTAGACAATGAATAATCAAATGAATTCATTCTGTCGGTGACAGAAAGTGATTTCGTTTACATATACTCTGGCACATCCGAACTGTCAATATTATATAAACAACTCAATTACAGTAAGGACGAAATTGCGTAATAGAAATGGCATGCCAAAAACAAAATGCGATAAATTGAAATTTTGACATGAGGGGGAGGAAGATGGAAAGGGCAACCAGGTTTCCAAGAAACCGTTTTACGTATTCAATAATTGGCCGTTACTTAGGCGTTTTTCTCCGAAAATATAATTGGAAATGACCTTTCAAATCTCCGGACGCTTTTCATATCAACATTTCCAAGCGTACAAATATAATGAGGAAATTTGTCACTAACGAATCCAATCAATTCAATAACTAATAAACGGAGCCACGCATGCCGGTGCAAATGACGCGCTTCATGTGTGACAACAACAAAAACAACAAACACCTAAGGTGCACCTAAGGAACACTAATTACATGCATTCGCCGAAGTATAATAATAAGTGTGGTGACACACGATCAATATGATGTGGAACACGAAGATGTGATTACGTTTGTTCTACACACCTTTAATGTATGAACGTTATCACATGTGCCATGTGGTGTGGGCGTCATTTAAAGTGACGGAAAATTGAAAGCTTTGGTCACCCAATTAAAGCTTCTAAATGCTGGAGCTTTGCATTAAAATGCCGAACAATACATCGTGGCCAATTGGCGTCATTTGAGAACTTATTAAATTAGACAGGGATTTAGCGTCAGTCTTAGTGACGCCGAAAATGCATAAAACGAAGCGTCAACATTGAGGTTATGTGTACAAAGGGAATTCGTTTCGTACAATGTATTTCATATAGATAGAAGCCATGTTTCAATGACGTAGGTGTGGAGGAGGAGGGGTGGCGGAGGTGGCGGTGGTGGTGAGGAGGATTAGGTGATGGGGCAAGGAGTGGAAGGAGGTGGGTTTTAGAGCAGGGAAATAGTAAGGAATGATTGGGATGGCGCATGTGCGACCATTACTCAAAAAGCATTAAAACTTACATTGTTCTTTGTTGTGGGTGGTAAACGGTGAGCTGCTCCACGTGGATCCACGACGCTGCCAACGAAATTCGGTGAATCTAAAACACCCGAAAATGCGACGACAAACAAATACGACCAAAAACAAACAAACGTCGCGTGGGTGATGAGGGTGAGTTTGCTGTGTGTGTATGAGCTAAAGAGATTGTCGCTTGATCGGATTGCGTAAATATATTTTTTCCTCTCTTCTGATAATATTTTTTTTTTATTTTGCAACCGCCTGTCTCACTCTCTTATCACTTTTTTCTGGTTTGCTTCTTTTGATGAGGAATTATGTGTATTAAATTTTTTTTTCACACCTCCTTTCACTTCACTCTCTCTCACTCTCTCTCTTTCTATCTTGTTATCTCTCTTTCTGTTATTTTTCTCACTTTATCACCAAATTATTATGAAATCACAGCGTAATTTTTTTTTCTTCTTCACATCTCTCACTCTAAATGCACTTTATAGATGATGTCGTTGAATTGTTTCAAATTGATATTTTCACCCTCATTTGCCACCTACAATTTTAATTAAACATAAATTGCATATTAATGAAGGTGAATTCCACGTGTTGTCGGTTGCAACGCAATTTTTCGCCGCACGAATGCACGGGAATGCGTCCCCGGGTGTTTCTTTTTTTGTTTTATTCTTTCTGTTTTGTGTTGTTTCTGTTATTTTTTTTTTGGTTTTGGTGTGTTTTGGGCGCGTAGTTAACGGAAATTACCTTTAGCTGATTTTACAGGCTGGCCGGAAATTTCGCTTCGCACTCTCACTCCTAAAACAATGAAAATATGTATATAGACGTTGAGTTTTATGATTCAATTTCTGTGAGTGTTTTTTTTTTGTTTTAGTACATTGGAATTACAGCTGAAAATGACAAAAAAATTGTGTCTGTTAATTGGCAGGACAGCATTTCAGGCATGTTTTATTTTTTGCTGTTTTTTTGTTTGGACCAACTGTGAATACAGCCGGAGATGAGAGGAATTTCGTAGCCAAACTGTTTATATCTGATTGATTGAACAAATGGAAACGCGTTTAATAGCATTTGTATACAAGTCGTTTTTGTAGCAATTTGTAATCTACTTTAGGGGAAGAAAAACATGCAGCAACTTAAGTCTTTTTCATGCAGAATTTATGCAAAACAAAAACAGAAATTGATGATTAATGCTAAATGACAGGATTTAAAGCAGTTTTCATTTTCTTTTTGTTTAACTTGATTGGCTTTGATCCATTCAAACATACATTTTGCTGTAGACCAGAAAAAAAACAAACAAATTGTTTAATGAAATGAAAAGTAAAAAAAACACGAACAAAAACATTGATATGAGAAGCTAAAAAATGAACAAAAAACAGTTTTAAAACTTTTTGAATGACCTTGAACGATTAAATGTTTCCAAGGATACAAGGATTTTGTTGCGTCACAAAATTTCCCATATAACAATAAATCCCATTTCCTAACTGTAACGACATTAAATTGATAGAAAATCCCTTATTCACAGTCTCAGTTTCAAAATAGCCCATCCATCGACACGGACACAATGATTTGCAGCTGTTATAGCCATTAAATATGCTCACAATACAAATAAAAGAAAATCCTGAAAATGCATAAACACCAACAACAGAAAAATAGAAAAGCAGTGCCCACTGAGTGGTGGGTACGTGAAAGCGCCCTCACCAAACAATAGGCGATGCAAATGCCATCACTGGAATTGTGTTTCTATATAATCCCATATCAAAGTCGCACGCCCTGCTGCTGCTCCCAACCCGTCCCTTATCTGTCGACGCCAAATGGCCCGATTCTATATACCTCGACCACATCTCGTCCGATAATTTTTTTTTTTTTCACTTTTCCCTCCTCCTTGTTGTTGGCTATATTTGTTGTTGCATTTTACTGCACTTATATTCTGCCACATTTATGCTGCCGGCTCAATATCAATTCCAACCGCGGCCGCGAGTCCGATGTACGTGAACGCACGTCCGTCCGCGCATGTGAATGTCCAATGTGTACACCAAAACCAGCACTTTTACCATATGATATATGCACGTAATTGTCATGTATGATTGCCGCGCGCCGCACGTCACTTGGTGCCGAATTATTCACCAGACAAGATTTGGCAAATCAAAGACTCTAACCTAAGCCTAGGATGCGCGTTACACGGTGGGAGGTGGGAGGCAGGAGCACAAAAACTGGTTGCATTCAAATGGGGATTCTTCAATCTTGGCCGATCTCAGTGCCACTTTCGTTTCCGGCCATTTTCATTTGATTGGTTGTTGGTATGACTTGGCGGCGCGGGTACTGCTGCACATCCCGGGCTACCTGAATCCGCAGCGCCTGCCTTCATATAATATGAACACTTCATCAATTCCCATGTCGATTGACTGTCGGTGTAATTTTTGTTGTGCTTTCAGCTGGTGCGGAGGGGGTGGGGGGGGGGGGGGAGGAGGGGTTCGATTTTTTCGGTGTGAAGAGCATCCAGTTTTGGTTATCAGCGATCGCACTACAGGCCCATATGACCAGCACTCAGTGCGTCAGTGTTCGTGGCAACAGCGTACAATCCAGCACACTGTGACACAATTTTTACTAAAAAAAACTTAACGAAAATTCTTCCAGTTTTCCTTATGTAAACCGGTTAAGCAAAGTGCTCTCCGTCTTGAAATTAAAAACAACAACAACTTTAAGATGCCGATTCTCTTCCACATTCATCCGTATACAAATATGTGTGTCCTATAGACGCATACATGCGCCTACTTTATGCCCCAGACCCCGGGTGCAGTCTGAAGCTCTTGGGAAGCTTTATACATATCGTTTGATTATACTTGCCAGACGTTTGTTGTCTTTCATGTGCTCTCGGCCTTTTGTTGTGCCATGGCACTTAAAGTAGTTATGCTGAATGCAGCTTTTAAAGTTGTTGCATTTAATATATATGCAGGCGATGGGTGAGCGCACACAACACAAGGATATTGCCGTCGTTTAACATGAAACTGTGGAATTTCGAACATTTACAAACATCCAAATGTCTGTTGAGGTTCTCACCTCGGATGTTTTATTTTTGTTTGATGTTCTGTTGTGTTTTTTTTTTTTGTTTTTTTTTTGAGAATTTTCACTTTTAAATGAAGTTGAATCAACTGAAAGGTGTTAAGTATTCTATCGCACTTCTATTCTAAGTTGGCTTTATTAGATCAGTTGCGTCGTTAAAATAAGGAACAGACCTAGGGTCGTTAATTTTTACAGGAAAACTCATTAAATGAACTTTAAAGAGGTTGTTCTATGAATATTAAGTGTTGAAAAGAACTTGAACTCTAACGACGTTTATCGTCGAAATGCATTGCAATTGCGGAAATTCGAAGACGTTTTTATGGCCTTAAACAAATAAGTAGCAAAACTGTGGAATTTCTACTGCAACAACAACAAAAAGTTCTCAATAGCAACTTAACAAATTCCACCTAGGATATCAATAAATCTTGAGAGTATTACAACAACAAGATCCGCTTCAACAAACAAGCCACACCACCTGATTATTAAAATGGTAATGTGACGTATACCCACGGACAGCCATGTCACTTTCGTCTGTATGGGTATTTTTTTTTTGTTTTTGTTTTTTTTTAAATTCAGATTCAAGGTCAGTACCATGTTATTATATAATAGCTAAGATAAACGACCGCTCGCTACGAACAACAAAACAGTTTCACATATCCCATAATAATCCTTGAGGTTTTTTTTTTGTTCTTTTCTGCTTCGTCTTCTCATTTTGGGGCATTTTAAATGTAAATAAAAATTATGAGGAAAATTCGTAGAAATGAGGCTAACCGCACGTCCATTTCACACTCAGCAGGTAGAAATCACTTGAGTAAGAGAGATTTGAATGGGCCAAGTCAGGCTGAAGGGATGGGAAATTTAATATTGTTTCAGTGGTGATTATTAAATACCTTTTAGGAGACAGCTGATTGATCTTATGCTGTTGATTAGAGTTATTGGGCCACATTCAGAAACATCTCAGGCGTGAATGCGATGCTATAACTTATAAATGTAAGACGATGACTCTTTTATATTTTGTTTCCCGGCTAATGAGTATTAACTTCTTCGAAATTTTGATTAAAGTTATCTTATTTCCACCTAAAGAAACGTTTACAGTCAGCAATGCAGTTTTGTTGAGAAAAGTAAGCTTAAATTGCTTGATTACCGGAAAAGTTTTGCTCCAAAGTTTTCTCACCAACAAATGAAATGTCAAATATTAAAGTAACTTTGATTTATCACCCCAGCCACAATTAGTCACCAGACACGAGTGATCATAGCTGCAGAAATTTATGATTACTGAACTTGTCAGTTGTCAAGTTCGTGTAGGTGGTATCCACTGTTCGGCTTTACTCGTTCAGTGCACGATATTGACTTTGAATTCAATTCACAAAATGTACCGTTACAATTAATGTTGTTTTTTTTTGCCACATTGAATTAGTCACAATAGCGGTAATTATCTAGCTGAAATGGCGTGTTTTGACGTGAATTATCCAGAATTATTGTGGACAATTGTGCCCAGCACAGACTCAAATGAGACATTGGCACTTAAATCGCTTGGACGGGAATTCGCGGTTCCACTTTTCTGCGTATTTTCCATTTTGCTGTGTCTATTGTGCCAAGGTGCCAAAGTCTGTGGAAGGATATTCTTAGGTTTTTAATTTGTGGCGGATTCTGGTCGCTAATTAGCCCAACAACTGGTGTCATATCCAACATATGGACGATTCGTTCAGACCCGAAAAAATGACGAAGCCCCAGATGCCCTTTTGCGTTTAACGAGTTCGCTGCTCGTTGATCCTTATTATGATTTAATTGCCCGTAAACTGGAGAACGCCACAGACGATTGCAGTGATTTGTACATAAATTACATGCACAAGGACAAGGAAGTGCCAATCATCAACACGGCTCCCCCGAAAACAAGGCGCCACCTATAAATCTGCAAAGTGGATGACCATTAAAATGGCAAATATGAGCATCATCAACAAGCTGGTACCAACAGCATACGTATATTGATTGTTTGCACCTTCATGCTCATCCTGGGCCCAACATATAATGTGCATTTTACGAGGCTATTTAGTGTTTTTGGCGCTGTTTGCCTTTACCTGCCCATTTCATTATGTACGTTTGCAATTTAATTGCCTTGCACATATGCATAAATGCGCATCCCACCGCCATTTACCAGCCAACCATTGCATCGCAGTTTATTACACTATGCAGATGCACCTTTAATGACTTCTTAAGTCTTTTGTTACTGTGCCATTGTTATGTTATGGATGTGCGTTACGAAATATCGCGCTGAGTCTCCTCTTCATGTTATGTTTTTTTTTTTTTGTGTGGGAAAACAGTGTTTTTCTTCGTCTTCTTCTTGTTTTTTTTTGTTTTTTTTTTTGGAAACCTCAACGCGCTTCAGCGAGAAAATTCGTCACTCACCACCAACTATATGGATGAGGCCATATCACCGCAAATTTTAATGCGTTTTATAATTAATTGCATGGCTCGACATTATCATCTGTGGAGAGACCGCTTCGGGGTTCTGCATCGTAAATCCCTGTGGAACATTAAATCCGTGACAATGCAATTTCAGCGACAGACTTGAGTTGAATGGACTTCCCAGCGCCCTAGGTCTGTCAGTTTTGGCTATATTAGTTGATCCGGATGTTGCCACGTCACAAGCAGTCCATTGAAAGATATTGAAGAGATGGCCTCTTAGGAACGACAGCATTTCTGGATTGGATACAGAGATATTTTGATATTCCAACTCATTGCGACTTCCCTTAAGAACTAATGAAGACTCAAATGGATTGACCCGAACAGGAATTGGCGAATCGCAGGAACTTTTTCCTACTTCAAACATACACATCCATCACACAGCCCACAGGTCGACCCATTCACGGCACGTCTTTAAATAGATTCACTGGCCAGTCGTCGGTAATCCCTCATTATGTGGCCTCTCGGTCTCGAGCACAAGAATTATTGCAAATACATCTCGCATGCAATTCAATGGGCTGCCTGGCCATTTGGTGGCGGCTCTAGCCAAACGTGTGTGCATATATGTAGGTATAGCGAATGTGCGGCCGCAGATGCGCCGGATGCACACGCGCGTTAATGTGCCCAGTGTTTTTATTAGTTTCCACATTTCGCCTTGCACTCGCACGCGGTGGTTGTGTTGTGTTTGGGCCCGCCACACATGCACACACGCACACACGAGGGCGGTGTTGGCGCGGAGGCCCGCGGAGCACATGCATAATACAATTATTATTATTACAATGCGCGCTTGCATCTGATAATGGTATGCAATCAAGGTGGATGATTTAGTGTAAAAAAAATTATGCGCTTTTTTTTTTTTAGTGAACAATTGGTGAGAGACATAAATAAATGTATGCGGCGAAACGCGACGCTTTGGCTGTGGGTCTATGTGTGACGTGCGTGCAGGCCCAGCTCACTCGGTAAACAGTTCCGCGGCACGTCAGCTTCAGAGGCCCGACTCTTCTTCTTCTTTTTCTTCATTTTTCATTTTTTGCGCTGCCTTCATCGTTTTGCCGTATGCGCTTGACTTCATTTCAAGGTCAACGTACTTATGACCGACCAATTTGCGCATTTTGCACACAACAACCCACTTGACAGTGTGTCCCCAGCTCCATTACTCAAAGTTTCTATTGGAATTGCATTTGTTCCGTCTGCCGGGAAGTGATTGAACATCAAGCCAAACATTTTATTGATCCAACTCGAAACGCTTTTAATTGCACACAATCCCAAGGAGTACGACTTGGAGTCTCCAATGGTTTTAATTACTTTGCTGTTTGTCCGGACTATCTAACCGGCAATCGGCCGGTGCGATGTGGTGGTTCGTTAACTATTCACCTATCGGCTATCTGTCGACTCTCAGAAATACTATGAACCCGAAACAGCCGAACATGGGCAAACAGATGCGATGCTGGAGCATGAGGTGGCGGATGTACCAGCGTACAGCGCCGGAGAGTCAACAACGCAAGTGGTGGGGGCACACACCAACAAACAGCTAAGAGCCTGAAGACGGCGAAAGAAATTAAACCTTACAGAATAACTAAGCTGAATACATTTTTTAGGAAGAAGTTCTACAAACACAAGGAGGGCGAGTGCGCGCGCGCGAGTCGCTTAAACAAGCGTTCACAGCGTGTGGTCGCCGCTGTTTTCGGGTCCATGCAAGTTTTCGGTGTATCCAAATCTACATATGCGAAGCCGCAGCATCTAATAACGCGCGCTCACACGTTCGTATTCTAGCTCTCAGGCTCATCAGTCATCATTCATTAAATTCAGGGAATGAAAAAAATGAAACTTAACAAAAAAAATTGAGAAAAAAAAAATTTCCAAGCCCAAAACAAAAACGCAACTCGCTGCTATTCCTGTGTGCCCAGTCAACTTGCATTGAAATCTGATTATGACAAAGCGCGGCTAGCCTCTTTTTGCGCTCTCAGTTTTTCGTTACTTCTAGATATTTATTCCGCATGTGGGGGGAGTTGGGGACGTGGGGTTTGTAAAACGCTATTTATATGCATATATTTCAAATTGACATTGACTTTTGCGCCATAAAATTCAATACAACTCCCTCACTCGCTGTGGTAATAGCTGGAAAGCGATTTTTGTCGCCTCCGAACAAAGTCAATGAAGCATTTTATAAACTAAGACTGAACTAAGGACAATCATTCAACAGTCATAAAATGAACCCAAAGTGATCCAGTCCCCTAACATGAAGTAAAAACTGAATCTGAACAAAACGATCCGGTTTCGATACACCCAATTGGAACAAAATAGACGAAGCAACATTTTCCCAGACCCTTTTTTTCTCCCCAGTTCAATATATCCTCTCCGCTTTAATCCGGAAATGTGTGACCTGCCCGCTACGAAGTGTCATCGTTAATGAACGAACAGCTGTTGGATGTACAAACAACGCAGATACGAGATAAGCCCGACTAGCTTTTCGGCGTGATAAATGGTCATCCAACAAAAAAAAACGGTTTTCCTCTATCGGAGGACAAACATTTCTGGAACAACAATTTTGTTTGTAAACGCCGCCTAACCTCACTCCTATTAGAACAAAGCAGTTGCATCATGGTCGATGCGTCTGAAGGAATTGGAATCGGAATGATGTAATTGTGCCGGTATGGTAGCACAAAATAGCTGTGCTGGAATTTTCTCGAAAAGTGCAGCGAGTTCGCTTGCAGTAGAGTGGATATTGCGCAACAAAATCCGAAGCGCAAATTCTCCCCAGTCTCTCTGGATTCTGATGCGGAAATTTGTTCACTAAAGGAGAGTGAGTTTTCAGGAGAGAAGTAGAGTGACTAATGGAAAGGGGGGGGGGCTCAATCCTCTTGCCAATTTCTCACCAGGCAGGAGTTCGTGAAGCATAACGAACATTCTGGAATTATGAATATGCACACAACTGTCGAAACTGCAAGTGCTTAACTTTACGACATCATAAAACTTCTTAGTTCTTGAACCCTGCAAGGGTTTTCGGCTAATTTTAAGTGATAATGAAGATAACCAATCTACATCTATTTAAGACGCCAACTAAGTCCTCCTATAACCAATTCAGTAGCCAATCCTTCCAATTTAAAGAGACATTTCAATGTCCCTTGCGACTACAATGGAGCAATTTACATGAACAAGGACCACGCGGCAAGGAGACACCACCACCAACAACAACAACAACAACAAAAACACCGTACCACCACCAACAACAAAAAGTCGCTGTGGCAGGATACAGAATTCGCTGCCGCATGTGCTATACACCGGCAATTTCAGGCTGCAGTTCTCCTGTCGTGCACATACTTTCACTTGTACCAGCATATTCCTTGGCCTGCGTCCTTACTTCTGCTGTTTGTTGTTGTTGTTGTTGTTGGAAATAATGCTACAGTAGACACATACCACGACAGAAATTGTTGACGCAGGCGCTGCAGTGCAACTGTTGACTCGTCCCGCGATCGCACCCCTGACAAAATATTTGCCGCAATCGCAATACACTTGAAGGAACATCGAAATCTTTGTATATACAAGAAATGCCGGCCGCCTAACAAATGCAAATAACAATAAATGATAATGATGAGATATGGTTGGAGGGATTGAGTGTCTCCAGGACCGGTGAATGTTCCGATTGTAAGGCGCATTTGTGGTGGATTCTTCTTGACATGTCCTCATATAAAACCAGGCGAATCAATCGAATGCATTGGCGTGAATTGGACATTTTAGTTGAGTGGCTTCATTGTACTTAAAGACATATGTGAGATTGAGGTTCTTGGAATTGGTGAGCTGTCAGATGGGGAACGGCATTTCATTCAGCCTCGCCGTACAATCGGAGGCGAGCGAGCGTAAATGTTTTGATGCGTTAAGCGAGTTGAAATGCCGTCGGTGTTTTTCAAGTCGATGCCACGTTTTATGTTATGTTCGATGTTTATTTATATTTCATAAAATTTAACGTTTTATGCGACTTAATGCTTTGGAAGTGGGACTTACCTTAAAATAACTGCCTTGTTTATCCTAGATTGTGTCAAATCCTAGAAATATCACAATTTTGTTGTTT
This sequence comes from Sylvicola fuscatus, assembly GCA_026546915.1. NCBI lineage: Eukaryota > Metazoa > Arthropoda > Insecta > Diptera > Anisopodidae > Sylvicola > Sylvicola fuscatus. The sequence goes on from JANSTS010013134.1 coordinate 26,151, forward strand.
TTTTTTCGCTCAAATAACTTGTTTTCCTTCACTTATTTTTGTTGTTGATTTTTTGAAATCTTAAATACTTCTGTTTTTTTTCGATTAAAAAACCAACACAAAATTACAATATCAATGAGTCGCGCGCTATTCCACAATCGCACCTTATCCAGAATGTCGCTGTCAAACTAAAGACAAAACGAATGATAAAAAACTTAGTAAAAAACGCGCTTCCAAGTTCAATTCACTTCAAAATAGGAACTCTTCTTATTCCAATCACTTTTTTCTGGATGTTTTCTTAGCTATTGAACCTCACAAATCTTAGTGCAAATCTTACTATTTCAGTATCTAATTAGATTGTTTTGTCACTTGATGAATATTTATTGTAAGAGTCGCCTGTTTTTTTTCTTTCTTTCTTTCTTTTTCTTCCCCCCCTTTCTATTTCTCGAGATGATTTTTACTGCGTTTCGGCGCACAATAATTTTGTTGTTGTCTTATGTGAACGCGTTACATGTTGTCGGACGACGGCAACATCAACTACATCGCTTGTATGCTCGACGGAAACTACACACTAAAAATTGGCGGCGCCTTGAAGTTGATTCTGTTTTCTGTAGTGCTTCGTGTACGCCGAGCTATTCTCATTTCTCTCGTTCGACAGTCGACATTTGTGCTGTTTGTACTTTGTTGGCAGCATAAATGTAGCGTCGTGTCGCGTCGTTTAATGTTCGTGTGGTTGTGAGTTGGTGACTTGTGAGTTGTGAGCGCTGCGCCACGGGAAAAGCCGACTGCCGACTGGCAAAGGGCAAGTGCCACACTGGCGAGTGCGGCGTGCTAGTTCATCTGGCTGTCTCGCGTTGGGAAGCGAGCGAGAACCACATAGTCGACAACTAATCCTGTTTGGTTGGTAATTTTGGGATGGTATCTGTGAGCATTTCGGGAATCCCATACTTGGACAAATTGCCATCAAAACAAAATTTGACTTCGGACTTCGGATCGACAATTCCTGGTCCACTAAACTGAAGATGAGTTTGACAACCAAAAACACTGACCGGCTGTATAGATTTCCAGCCCCGACCGCTACCCAGTTACCCTAGTCACCGCCAGTGGTATTGGTAACTATGGAGAGGATCAGAGGGAGACAGCTACAATTCGCAAACAAACAACAAACTCTGGGTGACCGTATGGAGGCATTCAAGAACCAACCCATCGCCAGTAAGTGCACCTCGCTCAAGTGGAATTAACACTCGTAAGACGTTGGAAACCGGCGAAAATCTGTTCCCAGCGACAATCAAACCATTCTGGAGTATGAATCTTTCGGTTCCTGCTGCCAATCAATTCGGCGATTCCCAAAAAAATGTTGATGCATTTCGCCCAAAATTCTGTAAGCTATAAAACCGCCCATATTGCTACGCTCATTCAGGAATCACGACTTGAGTGACGCCCATTCGGAGTAGTTGGAGTTGTGCATGTGGCGTCCATGTCAAATGAAAAGCCCGCCAACTCTCCAAATGCATTCGCTCCCTACGCCAAAACGAAGCTTTTGCCGCGTCAACTGCCGCTGAATGGAGAGAGTGGGGTGGGGAGTGTGGGGGTGTGGTGGGAATCGCATGGGTATTGGTATAGAGACGTTAACTGGTGGTGGTAATTGTATACGAACCGCGAATTTGGCGTCAGTTCAACGTAAGTGTAGGCCGAAACGTGGAACAGTTTTGTCTTAGAGATTCAGTCTCATCTAGAGAATCCCCTAAGAATTCGTTTTTTGCTCTAAAATCTTAAATTTTGATCTTTAATGAGTAAGATTACGACATAGCTCAAACATAACATATTTTATTGAATTTTTTTTTAACATTCCTGCTTACATATACATTTAAGTATCTGATATGTTAATTGTTTGTGAACCCATTTAATGTTAATTAGTGGTAGTAAGATTACTACAATTTCTGCAACTTAAAGAATTGTTGTAATTAGTTGTTATGGCAGCAAAACTTCTTAAAGTCTATAACAAAACTAAATTTAGTAAAACATCTAGAGAGCTCTTCACATACGTACAAAGTTTTGTCTTATTTATCAGATAATTGTTTTGGTTGTAAATGGGTAAAATATTTATAAATAGTAAATAAGTCGATTATTGTTAAGATGGTTCCATATGTAATTTTTGTTTTGGTTTAAAGTTGACGCTTGCTGGAAGACAGTATTCCAACATCAAAGCTTCTTCATTCCTGGCATATATTTATAAGAACCCAAAGCGGCATCGACAGGCTTAAATGCCAATAAGCTTCTCAAAGAAGCATTTCTCGTTGTTGGGATCTTCAGTTTGATCTTTGGCGTACGACAGGGTGGCTGAAGCCAGCTCACCCACAGTCCACTGTCGATCCAGAAGGACTCGACACACAGTGTCCAGCTGAAAAATTAGCAACGGTAATTTTGACAGCTTCAACACCACACTTAACTACAAATACGGAATACCTTGGCCAATCTGTCATGTCGTGACGTATAGTAAATCAGCACCGGCAGTCCGGCCACACTGGCCGCCATCCACTGGATGACCATCTTCAATTGGACGTCACCGTCGCACGTGCGGCCGCAGCCCCAATTGCCGGTAGCCACCGGTCGAATGTCACTGGTGCCCAGGCGACGCTGGCCAATCTGTGAGATCTGCAAAAAGTCAATCAGTAAATAACAAAACCAGGAAAAAACAAAACAAAACAAAAACACTCAAAAACAAAACCGAAAACATAAATGACAAGACTGGGCTGAGACGCGCAGTCCAATCGAGTGCGTGATTCACAACATTGTGTTCATGTAAAGGACACAGAGAAAACGCATAAATCACACCAAAATCACGTAATAAAAGCTGCAGCAAAAAGTGGGTTGGCTTGGACTTTACGAGGGGTCATCTTCAAGTTTCCAGAAATAAATGTGCAGTCCAGAATGCACACTAGCGCGCACGCGCGCGCATTTAACGACTGCTGCAGCTCTAGACGCGTCCGTTCGCCGCTTGATGCCTTGACGCATGTCGGCGCGTCGTTAACATTTTTATTGCGGTTTTTAATGTTACTCAACCAGATTTTTTTGGGCAGTTTTGAATAAATTGTTTATTCACTGTAAAAGACCTGTCTGAATAACGGAACAGCAAAGGATGACAAGGAAGGATTCGATTATGCGAAACGATCGCCAGGCAAAATCGAATAAAATCAAAATACAACCAAGGAAAACAAAACAGAAAACATTAACAAAAATGAAAAACGTCTTAAATTACCTTAAGTGTGACATCTTCACATAAGATCGTCTGCTGGCTTTCTACACTAATTGACCATTTACAATGTTTGGGTATCTTTCTTTTCATACTGTTACGAGGACATCTCGCTACCATGCGATTGTCGCAGTGGCTTGGCTGGGATGGTTGTGTCCATAAATGAGGGGGGTAGGTTCAGAGAGAGAGAGAGAGAGAGAGAGAGAGAGTGATAGAGAGAAAGAGGTGGTTCATCGGTTTATTTATGTAATTCAATATGATCCTTTCAAGAAAAAATATACAACAAGAAAACACGTGGTTAAACAATTGCCGGCCCGCCAGGATGCGGATTGCACACCTGCGGGCGTTTTCTTCAACTCTGCACAAAAGTCCACTGGCTGAACTAGACGGCCGGTTGCACCTGATGCGTGGATTTACAGTTACAGGTTAAAAAAAAATACATAATTCAATTGTACAGGAATATTTTAATTACATTAAGTACAGAGCATTTAAGCCGAAAGGTGTAAGTATTGAAATAGTTATGTTTTGGGGATCTAGAGAAGGCACCCGGAACAGATACTTAACAGTTTCATTTTACAGCCACTTCATTAATCGTCCGATGAACAAATTAATAATGGACGAATTTTCACCATTGCACCTTGAATGGAGTATTCATTTCAAGGTCAAATTTAACAGCCACAAAAACACCAAAGCAGACAAACAAACAAAACAAACAATGGAACAGAAAACGTCTTTGCAACAAACAGCAACCACAGAAAAAGGACATGGAATGCGACTTACCAACTGTGCCGCCAGTCGATGCTTATGCTTGGCCAGCTCCAGGGACAAGGATCTCGCCGTCATCGGCGGACGTTTTCGCTGCTGCAGTGAACTGTCCTCCGCCGAGATGCCGGCACTATTGACACAGCCGTCCGTCAGTGGGACGCCCACAAAACTCTCGCTGAGCGTTCGCTTCAGCAAGGAGCTGGCGAAATTCAGTACAGCCTCGTCCCTAGGATCAAGCGATTTCGTTTTGTCTTTTAGAATAGGATCCTCGAGCCATCTGATTTGATGATGATGATTTGGTAAGGCGGACGCGCGTATGATTCACCGATTGGAGGTTTTTTGTGTGTTTTTTGTTTTGTTTTGGGAAGCGGATATTATGTTATTGATTTATTATTTATATATTAAAAGACGGTTAGATTTATGCGTTAAGAAACGTTTGAAGCAATAAGTAAGATGAATGTATATGTACTTGGAAAACTGCTCGTAGACTTCCTCCATTTCCGAGCTGAGGTCGGAGCTGGCGCTCTGTTTAGACGAGTCATGAGAGTCGCCCATCTTGGTCAGTGCCAGCTGGCCGTTTTGTTTGGTGCGAAACTTCTGCAGCCATTCCTTCTCGTGTGCCAGCGCTTCATTGTAGAAGTCGTCATCTAGAGAGTCTTCAGTCAGTACGAATCCTCGTGATCCACCACGTCGAACCCTATCCGTATTAGAAGTCAAATGGAAGGATCTTTGACAAAATGCTTGGGCATTCCTTACCTAATCCCTTCGTCACCTGTCTTTGAGCCAGATATACTTATGTCAACGGCATAGCTGCTGTCAGTGCTTTCGGAGAACGTGTCTGACTGCTTGAGGGCAGCCTTCAATTTCTGCGCAAATGACAGCCGTTTCTCAGGCGTGTCCAATTCCTTAGAGTATTTGTTGGCAAAGCCTTCATCTTCGCTCTCTGTAAGGAACCTAAGTCTGAATCTGATACGCCAACTAACTGTTTCTGTACTTACCTTCATCCATACTGCCCTGGGCACTTAAGAACTCATCCGAATCTGAGTCACAGCTAGAGTAAACGCTGCCACATTCTGACATATCCCTATTGATCGGTAGACACTCACCGGATGAGCCCAGCACAATGAAACGGCCGCGTCTGCCCGACGCCGTCGGACCCAGCACAAGTGGATTACATCCAGGATCAGGCGACAGATAATTCCGACGACGCTGAATGTCTACTTGAAATTTAAAACACAATTCAAACTGATGCCTAGGACGAATGGTCATGTCCCAAAATACCTTCAGGTTGTCCGGAATCGTAGCTGGATTTGTGTGTACTGGAAGAGGCCTGTTTGATAATGATTTGCGTTCGATTTCGTGGTGAATTTGTGCCACTTTCACCAATCGGCGACAGACGGCAGGATGCTTGTCTGGAATTTTCATTCATAAATATTGATGGGAATGATCCTGTTTAACGGCTCCTACCTTTTCTGTATGAAAGCATTTGGTTCGGCGCGGCATTTGCTGCCACTGCGGTCCTTTGTCTCAATCATCGGGCATGTGGTGTTTTGTCTGAACGCTAGAAGGCACTTGTTCAGTTCGCGCAGGATGTTATCCTCCTCGAACTGGTGGACGGGAATTGTCGTGTAATTCTCGGCGTCCATGCAGCACACGGTCAGTGTGCGCGCCTCCTCCAATTTCTCCAGCATAGCCTTGTTCATTGGGTCAATGATGTGCGCCACCTGTCGCACGCCCATCACCAGCAATGTCTCATTGTCCTCCAGCGCTTCTGCGTATATGAGAATGGCTAGAAGTTCAGGGAACGTGAAGAATTGTATACACTCCTATCAATTTTTGCGTCGATGAGTATAAATCGATTATGTTCATTCAATTATTATTGTAAATATTCGGAATGGAGTTGGAGGGTAGGTGTTGGGGGGTGGTTTTAAAAGCCAAACAAAAAAATAAAAAAAGAAGAGAAAATGGAAGGAGAGATAAAGAAAATGCACGGCGATTGCCGAAGTACCTGCGAATCGCCGGAGTAGAGAACATTGCCGCCGAGACGAGGACTCGCGAACACCGTTTGCACGGTTTCGCGTTTCGACCGTTCAATCTTGCCCTCGTGCTTAATCTCAAGTGGACACAGCGGCAAACTACACTCCAGCCAGTCCTCAATAGTGAGCCACTCCTTGCCCGTCATCACCTAAAAATTCCAATTCGGGTAATGAAGCCGCTCACCTCTAGCCAATATTGATGAGAACCATACCTTCCTGAAAATTTTCAGCTTTTCATCCGTCTTGTTGGTGCCGGTGGCCAGTCGATTGGCTTCCAGCCAGTCGAAGTAGTGCAGAAAAGATCGCAGCTTCGCTTTTTGGATGTTCCTGTAAAGAATGGCCGATAAGTGTGCGAGTTCCTCGCAGAAAGTCACAAACTTACGTACGAGCTAAGTCCTTTAAAGAAATGCGTGAAATTGAAGTCTTGCAGTGTGGGATGGGTTTTTTGGGTGCGTTTTGGAAATGTGGAGAAGAATGCATTGGCCAGCAGAGCGGCGACCAGGTCATAGTCCAATTCTATCGTTTCGGCTGGAATTCAACGTGAATTTGTGAATATTTCTTAAAGAAGTTGAGTGGGCTTGAGGATGGCACTTACGATGTTGCTGAAGACTGAATTGCAGACCTCTTGGCGGCCGAAGACTTTTCAGACTTTGGGCACGGCCAGTCAGCAGCTGCAGCGTATGTCCGAAGAAATGTTTTCGTTCATTGTCGTCCATATCGGTGGTGATGAAATCTCGCAGGCCATCCAAAATTGTGGAGTCGCGAGTATCCTCGTCAGGATCAAGACTTACACTACAGCAATAGTTCAGGCAGGTTATTGTTAGGACGAATTTTTGGGTGAATTACCAGAACCTACTTGCAGAGATCATGCAGTTTTTGCATATGCTCCAGCAGCGGATCCACTTCGGTGGAGTCATGAATGAAATTCAACTTCTTACAGACAACAGCCCACCAGGGTAGGTCACAGGGCAGCATCACCAGCGCCATTGATGCGCTTCGGTGTGCTAATTGAACACACAAAAAAACACAAACAATTGAAACGTCTTAATATAACTTACAACTGCAGTTATATTAAGACGTTTTTGTTTAACTATGCCGATTTTTATGCTCAAGTCAAACAGCCCAGAGGCGTCATCGTCAATTAAATAATATTTATGGCCACAAATCTTGCAACATTTAAATAAACGACTGGCGTCAAGTTTTACTGCGTCGCGCTACTGCTTCGTGGTGACTCCTGTAAATTAGTGCAACTGCAATTTTGTCCTGCATGCAGTTCTGCCAACTGATGGCATGTCAATTTGATTTATAATTAACTGCGGTGAGTATGTCGTCGCGGTAAGACGTGCCAGTGCGACTGACTTGAAGACTAGAAGTAAAAGAGCGACCGCTTCTAAAATTAAACCCATCCCAAATGGGGAACATCAAACATGTGTTTAACGAGTTGAGAGGCATCGAGTTCCGCGTTCCCGGCATTCTTTCTGCGGTTGGCCGCGCATTATGAAGACAAACATTGGCCGTATTTTGTCAGCTGCTGCTAGGCAGGATGGCGAGAGGCGGGGGGGGATCCATTAAGATGGATCCCACCCACGCAATTCCAATTGAAATTAGCAATTGTTGCAGCAGTCACGAAGAAACGTTAAGATTTTGTTGAGAAATTTAAAGGAAAAGCGAAAAAAAAAAATCATTGTAAAAAGTCCTTAAACCACCAGGAGCCTACTCCTCACTGGAGGACCTTTTGAGGTAGGTCACTGGGTCAATCGTTATATCGATTGTTTTTGTTGTTGTTTGTTTTATCCCATACTGGTATAGGCATAGTCCATGGGGGGTTGCTATCAATATGAAAAAGGACATGCGCTAATACGAGAGAGCATTGCAGGAGCTTCCGCTCTCACGTTTTGTGTGAGCGCGCCTTAGCCAGCCCCCTCCTCCGCACATTCGGAACAGGTTGTGGTGACGTAAATCCAATTATTGCTCGGTTCGGAATTGGCACGAGCTGGGGGATGAGTGGCAAATGCATAAAACAGGCAACAGCAGCAACAACAACAACAATGTTAAGGAAGTTTGCGCGCATGTGACTGCGGCAAAAGGCCAACTGGGCCGGTACCTTGTACGCGCGTGTCACCTTTCACCAATCTCGGCATTGCAGGCAATCAACAAAAAAAAAAAACAAAGAAAAATTGTTTCAGAATCTTACCTTTGGCAACCTGTGGTGAATGTCAACGGTCGATGGGAGAGAGCACAGGCACCGGTGTCGCGCGTCTCTAGCGCGGTCCACGTCGCTGCTGGTGGTGGTGGTGGTGGTGGTGGTTTAATGGCTCCAAAAATAGTCAGCCACCCAAAAAAGGTGATGCCCTGATTTGTGATAAAAACGAGTAATTTCCGGAACTGTCTGATTCTTTAATGCCTCTGTACTGAGTGATGGATTACAACTAAAGAATCAGCTTCGAGTTCCTTGATGCTCTGATTTATTCGCTGTTCCTGAATGTTTTCCGTGCACATTTGTTCGATGTTTTTTTTTTTTGTTTTTTTTTTTTTGGTCGATCTCACTATAGTTCACTGTCACTGGTTCCGAAGTCTGGCCTGCTGCACATATTCTAAGGCACACGACGATTATTGTGTTTGCTCGAAATTGAAGAAAACTCCAAGGAAAACACACACACTAGACACGGTATCCTCTCCCTTTTGGACTAAGCTAGTTGGCTGTGCACACGTACTGACTGTTTCAAAATAACCGCATCACAACAAGGCATCTGTATGCGGCAGACGTCGTCTATTTATAATCTGAAGAAAACTGAATTTCTTTGAACCGAACAGTCGTCTCACGTTGTGACTTTTTACATGGGTTCGTCTTTGCCGTTACTTCGTTCGCCTGTCGCACTTTTCCTATCTACCGAATTCCCTTGAATTCACCGACATTTGTTTTGTAATGCATCAAAACTGTCCAGACTCATCGGACTAGATCTTCTCGATCACACACAAATCTTAACTTTTTGTTTAAGAAATCTCTTTTCTAAATGATAGAGAAAACAACACAATAATAAATTAACGCTAAAACTTTTGAAGATTCCGGAGATAACGTTCGTCTGATTTATCTCAACGCACAGCTGATGAGAGAAATTGAACCGAATCGAAACGTAAAGAAAGTGGTAAGAAGCGAAGAAAACACGCACCGACGTTGTCAACAGACGAACAGAAACTGTGACTCGCCGACCGCCGTACCACAATCACAATCCACCAAAATCACGCACATCCAGTGGGGCGGCGCAGTACAGTTGATGGAAAGAAAAGCAGGTTGGATGGACGAAGGGAAGGAAGGAGGCGGAGGAGAAGAGGCGCTCAAGTGTCAGCGTATATTTTTCATGTGTTTTCCCTGACGATTTTCCGACTCACTGTGTTTTCCGACGCACACACACACACACACACACACACTCAGGCAACAAGAACATTAGCGCCGCGTTGGCATTTGTGGTATGAGGATGGACTTTTTGCAAACATGAAATTGCACAAAAAACAACGCAAATAAGTTCAGGCAATCGAGGTGAGTGACGGTCATAAGACAGATTTAGAGAAAATTGTCGTCCTTTGGAAAAATCTTACGTCATCTGTGCAAAAATCGTAAGGAAACAAAGATGATTAATGCTTATATGAATAGGTTTGTTTATTAGTTGATGTTGAAGCTGTATTTTTGTACACAATCCTTCATCCAATAACATAATGAACGATCTGCATTCTCTAAGAAAATTGTCTTCAATCTGTCTTGGTGATGCGAATCGTCCAGATTGATATAATAAATAGGTGTTTTGTTTTTAATCATAATTAATAAATTTAACTGAAATGTGTATAAAAATAATGGGAATTCCAATAAAGGTAGTAAAAAGAACTAATAAGTAGGTATGGAGTATTAAGATGCTCTCATTGCTCGCAAAGTCTCCACTGTCGGGAATATTGAGTCGCCTGGTGCCGATCTGTGGGGCTTTCTATCCAAATATTCTTGCCACACTTGAGACGCCACTTGCTCAGCCTTGGCCTAAGATTGAGAAATGTCAGTTAAACTAAATTTTTGTAGCTATTCAAAGGATGAAACTACTCATACTCAACATTTTAATGAGAATATCTTAACAAAAGACTGAAATCTTTAAGATTTCACTGAGTATGAGTAGACTTTTCATTGATGAATTCAAAAACTTACCTTAACATTCATTCGGAGCACTTTCTGTGCATTTCGATGATTGTTCAGAAGCTTCTGAATATTGGTGTGACTGGTATTACCAGCCGGAGTCTTTGATTGCTCAAACAAGGACATGACGTAAGACTGAACAAAAACAAAATCGATTAAAATAACAATTAAGGAAGAAACAGACTGATTCTCTTACATATTTCACATCATCCAGGTCCTTCTCCAACTCAAAGACACGATTGTCCTTTGGCTCCGGAATGTGCACCGGCTCCAAGCGACTTATCAATTTCTTGCACTCTTGTGCCTGCAACTTCAGCCGTTCGACACGCTCGTCGGTGAACGCCTTCTTCAGCAGCGTCAACTCTTGTGCAATGTACGGCGAGCTGGCCGTTATATCAAACGCCGTCGACGACTTGAGATCACCCTTCTTGCTGTTGTAGCCCTTCAGTTTATCACGCAAAGCACCGCGCTCCGATTCCAATGAATCGATGTCGTTCTGTAAGTGATCCATGGTCTCCTCGAACTCCTTCTCTTTCCTGTTTAAGATACTTTAGTAGTAATTGCCTTATACCCAAATTCTTTAAAAACTTACTTCTTCAACTTCTGCACCGCCTCCTCGTACTTACGCTGCAGTTTCTCAGTATTAATCTCAACATCATTCTGCAATACGGACAGTTTCTTCTCGGCCAGATTCTTGCGAATTTGCATCTCAGAGAGTTCGTCCTGTTTCATTTTGGCTGCCAACTTCAACTGTTTTATTTCGTATTCACGATTCTCCAGGGTTGACGTCAGTGTCTTGGTCTCTTCCAGTTGCTTCTTGATGAATTGGGCGCGCAACACAATTGGCGCTATCGCCTTCTCATTGGCCGCTGTCGCCGTATTCGTGGACACAATCTCGTACTCGTGATCGTGCAGATACTCAGCCAGCTGCTTCATGTCAATGTTGGTGGTGCTGAGAACCGTACGAAGGTTCTGCGATGGACCGCGATCATCCTGTTCGTACACCTTTTCGCAGGCACTGGACAGATGCTCCCACAGTTTGACGTGCGTTATTGAGACGTCCGTATCTTGAATTGGACCAGCAGATAAGTGGATGCTCAGTATTAGTTGAAGACGTTTTCTTACCTTCTTCCACGATGACACCTTGCAAAACTTGTTTGCTGGCATTGAACAGCAATGACATTGCCTTGCCGAGATTGTCGCTGGTCTGTCTCAGATTGGTTATGGTATTGCTGGAGAGGCCGCATTTGGCGGCGTCTTGTGGCAGACGTCGTTTGATCAGTTTCATGTGTTGCTTGACGCTTTCCGTATTCTGGACAACGTACTGCAGCAGCAAGCCAGAGTCACTTGTCTCATCGCCGCCCTTTAATTGAAAAAGACTTTTTTTATTTACCGCACTTTTGTTGTTGTTGTTGGCAAGTCTTACCTGGATTAGGGTTTGCATTAGGACAGCATCAGTTCCAACAGAATCACATGCAGCGGTTATGGAAGCGACACAATCACGCACCAGCTGAGTCTCATTCATGAGATTCTCATTTCCGAGCAGCACAGCAAACATGGCGTTGAAGAAGCTGATGCATTTCTCAAGATCTGGAAAGGAATTTGGTTCATGAGCTTTAGTGAAGGATAAGTTAGTTCAATATTCATACTTTCAGTAGATGAATTCTCATCCAGTTGATTCGCCTTCAGCATCTCAATGACACCATCAATGATCTTCTCCTGAGCAATCATTTCCGGCAGACAAGCACCCGTCTTCAACAGCACCTCAGGCTTACAAACATTCAATCCATACAGGAACTGATGCATGACTGCTTGCAAATTGTGGACATGATGCAGCAGCCGCGACCGGAACGCAAACTGATGCACCGTGTGACCCTGCAGTATTTCATTGCGATCGATTGACGACGGTGCCGGGAATCGCTCTCGCGTCTGATTCACAATGATGCCAGACTTGAAGACAATCCGTGATATCAACAGAATCACCAGTATGGCGTCATGATCTCCGCCACGATTCATGAACGTCTCCGGCATGTAGGCTGTCAACATGCGCACGTGCTCATTGGTCTGTGACAGCTCTATTTGACGCAGCTGCAAGTCAATAGCGCGCGTGTACGCCTTCGATTCGGCGAACATTTGTTTAAAGTCGATCGTCTCCGTCAGACTGGTGTCCTTGGATGGTTTGACGTTCTCCTGGTTGGCACGTTCACGCAACTCCTGCAGCTGTTCATTGAGACGCTGCACCAGTTCGCGGAACTTCAAAATTGTCTGATCCCGATCCAAGATGGTCTCAAGGGCGGCGTCCTTTTCGCGCAAACACTCACGTTTCGCCACCACAGCCATCTCAAGTTCTTCGCGCAAATCCATCTCCAATTCGTGGTTACTTTCGACCAGTTGCTCGTGCACTTCTTCGAGTGCCTCCAGCTCAGCCACCTCCTCCTCCAGCAGTTTTACTCTGTCATCTAGTTCCATTTTCTTTTCGGCCAATTGTTCGACCATTTCCTCGGCGCCAAGTGCAGCGTCAACTTGTTCCTGCAAATCAACCACTTGCGCCTCAAGCTCGTCAATTTTGGCCGACAGTTTCTCCTTGGTGCGTTGCAGTTCAGCCACTTCGGACTTTTTCATGTGAAGCTCTTTTTGGTGCTTCTGAATTTCATGTTTATCATGTGCCGACAGATCACGAAGACGCACCAGTGTGTCACGAAGACGCTCATTTTGTTGGGTAATTTGCTTAAATTCATACGATGATTGGACACCCGTGCTGGATTCTTGGTTCATCTCAGCTGGAAATCAATGATTAAAGATAAGCGGTTTGAGATCAATTTGAATGTGACCTTGACTTACATTTATTTTGAAGCTCAGACTGCAGTAGCTCCAAATCGAGCGTCAACTCCTCAATTTGTTCTTTGGCTGTATCTAGTTCCAGCTGCAATGTATCGGCCTTTTCTTCGGCCATCTCTTTGTCGAGCGTTATCATCTCGACGTTCTCGGTCAACTCAGCCATCTCCTCGACATGACGATCGCGAGCTTCGATCGCATCTTTAGTCTGAAAGCCAATTTGTTTTTCTCAAAATAACTGCTTTAACACAAACCCACAAACAAACAAACTTCTTGTTTCGCTCGTTGCAAATCCCGCTGCAGAGACGACTGAGCCTCCATTATCTTCGACTTGAACTCCTGCAGTTGTTCGAATTGTGTCTTCATCTTATCGAAATCCCTCATTCGCTCCTTATCCTCGGCACGTCGGCTTCTCACCAGCTCCAGTTTCTCTGTCACCTCCTTTACCTGATTGCGCAGATCCTCAATCTCTTGGGCCTGTTGCATTGCGCTGAGTTTGTCCTCTGCTGTTGGAGCAGGCGACGTTAACGACTGACCGGGTGTGAATTGTGGCTTCAGTGTCTCTAAGAAGCCAGTCTGTATGGATTCGAAATTGATAAATCGTCGTGAATATCTAACGTTTCAACTCACCTCAACGAAGGAAGCTCTCTTCGACGCCATCTGGGAGTCGGGCGGACTCATTGTGGTGCGCTTCTCGTTCTTCTCTGGCGACAACTTATCCGACTGGGTCATCAGGATCGGTGTCATCGGTACAATTGTTGTCGGTTTTTCAGTGGCCGGTGACGCCAGTTGACTGCGCGAGCCGACCAAACTCTGACGACTGCCAGCCAGCGATAGGCGCGAGCTGTTTACATTTTGGGTGAAAAATTAGCGAGTGTCTTAAGACAATTGAGACCATCTACAAGCTACTGTTAGTAAATGTAACAAGTTAAAGCGATTAATTGATTAGTTTATGAAAATTCAAGCGAATGAAAAACTATATGTTAAGATTAAAGAAAAAGTAAAAAAGTGAAGAAGAATAATTGATAGCAGATGATGTTGTTTCAGAAGGAAAAAGAAGAATATAAGTTCTAGAAACGATAAGAAAGTGTGTAGTAAAGAGTAGAGAAAATAAATTTAAAAAAAAGAACTCTAAAAAGCCATTAGCCATTAAATGCTCTCAAACCTTGAATTCGACGACGTTAATGAGTTGTACTTTTTAGCTGATTGAAGCGTCTTAATTGGCGATTTTCGGCGGACTCTGTGTTAGGTGGTGCACAATTTTCAGTTTAATTTTTCGGCCCCAACAAGACGTTTGTTCGTTTGTTTTCGGTCGGTTATTTGTTTGTTTGGGGGATTCGTCAGTGAATTTTGGCGTGTCAAAAGAGATGACAGTTGGCGGCACGTTCGTTTAATGTCATTTTACGAAAGATTGTTTGTTTTTTTTTTTCCGGCAAGGATGCGTGGGAGGGGTTAACCGCAGGAGTGTGTTTTTTTGTGTAAGTGTTGGGATTTTCAAGAAAATGTCATTGTCAAAAGAGAAAATTTAACCATTAGTTGTTTTAATCGAATTATTCATTTTTTATGTTTTTTTTTTCTTCTAAAAAACCATTAAACAAATTAAAAAATCGTTCAAACACAAACAAAATCAACATAAACACAATTATTACTTTTCTTTTTTAAAAATAGTTTAAAACAAATATATATATAAAAAAAACATCAACAAAACAAACGATAAAAGTGCTAAACTGTTGGGTGGTGTTTTGTTTTGGGTGGTGGGCAAAACATAAAAGAGACTTACGCTGTCGGCTTAGCGCTGGTCACCGAACGGATGGATCCGGTACTGCTGCACAGATTTCAATCGTGTCGCAACATTGGGTGGGGGTGGTTTGTGTGTGAAGGACGCGCACAAAATAGTCAGAGAAATGTTTATGTTTTAGATACAGTAGAGAATTCATATAAAAACCGGTTTTGCCGTTAACAGAAATTTTGCGTTTGCCAAATAAAGAAAAAAAAATTCAAACAGATTAAGATACAACAAAATTAAATATAGTTTCAAATACAACAGTTAGGCCAATTCCTTAAAAAACTAAATTCGTTAAGGTCGTTTGATGAACGAAAATCTTCCCTCCTTTCAAGAAGTAAATTGCTGCAAGTTTTTATATAATTGACATAACTTCCGTTTTCGAAAAGAATTGGCCTAAATATTTACATAATTAACAAAGTTTACATAAACTTCATTCATCCACTGAACCCATTGAGATTTAATTGTAAAAGATCGTTATTTACAATAATTTTTTATCATCGGAAGTAAATGAGAAATTTTTGTTGCCTGAAAAAAAGAAAAAGTTATGCTTGGAAACTGGGATCTAAATCCATTTCAGAGACGATAGAAGCTGCTCAGTGCAAGAAAATGTTTTTCCATGTAAAAATCGTGAATTTACCAAAATCAAAAATACTCCTCAAGGCCATTTCCGTATAAAAACGGAAAACAACGCCAATAACGGTAAATTGCCACATAACCAAAACAAAATAATTGTGTGCAAATGAAACGATATTTATGTAGTCCAGTTCGGGTGTCCACAGAGTCCATCAGGTATGTTAAGAGGCGCTAACATGAAATTAATGTTACAACCAAAGTGCCTCCGTTCTCAACCTCTCATTCACCGCCCAAAATACTGAAGCCTCACCACATTTGTATGAAAAGTTAGTATAAAATGATTAGGGAAAATGGGACGTCCGCCCAGCCAGTGGAACGTGACGCCATCGCATTCTCAGACATGTGGATGGATTAAAAATGTAATGTACATAGAACACTGACCATAAATACAATATATAGCATAGTGCAGATGTTTTGTTCAAGGTTGGATTGTGACATGGATTGGGGGAGGAGTAGGTTTGACATCTACTTAAGCTACACGTGTATGGGATGAGACAACAAGACGACTTGCGTCGCTGTGAGTTCGCTAAATACCTGCCAAGACGGCCACGTCGCGACATCGACTCGTCGGAAGCGGCCGGCGTTGTGGCGACCGGTGTAACAGCCGGTGCACTAGGCGACCCACCATCCGATCCAATACTGGTGGTGCTGTCAGTGGTGGCGTCGACAATTCGCAGCAAATTGGGACGCACAAATGTGCCGTAATTGTCGGCACACTAAAATTTACAAAACACAAAGGATTAGTAATCAGGATCAACTGGTGATGCAGCTAGCTGGTTACCGTGAAATACTGGACTCCGCGAACGTTGCCGTTGTTCTTGCCGCGCGCCTCGTCCAATATGACGCCCACCCATTTGCCGGGCGCAAATGACGTTAGGCCGACAAAGGCGATGGTGCCGCGCACCTTTTTCTCAATCACCTCGACACGAGTGCCCAGTTTCAGCAGCTTTTCCGATGACATGTTGTGGGCCGATGTTGCTTCACTTGGATATCAACTAGTTTGAATAAAAAGTTCATTAGCTGTTGGCGGCGTCTTGCAGATGTACCGCAGCTTACCTGTGATTGATGGTTTTATTGATTTTTCAACTAGACTAATTTGTGCTGCCGATATTTACTTGTTTTGTCAGTTTTTAGGCAAATCGACGTCGCATTGTTGCAACTGGGGAGATGTCTGCGAATTTTGTACGCTGGCGACGTTGGCACTTTCTCTTGGTCAATCGATCGGACTTTTTACCTACAGCGTGTTTTTACTTAATGCATTTGATGCTTAGAAATGTACTTAAGGAATTAGTTAGGTGTTTTCTTATGTACGAAAAGTTACAATTTTTTCTTATAAAATACAAATCACTACTTGAGATGATGTCACATATCTCCTTAATATATTTTGCAATTATGCAGTGGTTGAGTTTTCATTTCTTTGACAGTGACATTTGACAGATGGGCGTGTTTGTTTTTTCGCCGATTTGGTGCATGAATCGAGGCGTTTACGGTGAGCAGTGGTGAGTTTTTGCTGAAAACAATTATTGATTATAGAACTTTTTTATATTGATTTGGACATCAAAATGATGAAAGAATTTACTAATGAAAATTTCAATAAAGGAAATGATTTAAGACGTTTTTCACAGCTATTTAAGAAGTTTCATTTTCTTGTTTAAAAAAAAAACATATTTATTACAATTCAATACTAATAAATCCATTTCACGATCCAACTGAATACCAAATTTCATCAATGGGATTTTGTTCGATTCCAGAATTAATTTACATAACAATTCATTCAACAGTTTATGTGTAAAACAATTCCACAACATTTCTATAAGCTACCAGGTAAAATTCTTAATTAAGATTATTTGTGTTTACACTTTTAGTTTCTTTATCTTTTCACATTTTGGAAGACGTTTTTAAGCACAAAGCTGCATGTAAGTAGATTGGTTCATAAAACTAATAAGTAATTCAATTACTCTCTAACATAAGTACAAAATCTGATTGATTCTCAATCATTTCTTCAACTAATCTACGTGTTTCATAAATTATATGGGAGATTAAAAATTATGTAATAGGTTTTTTAACGAAAAACAAAAAAAAAATTGAAGAGAATGCAAACGTCGCCTGCCGTCGTAAAATTATATGATGAATGATGGAATCTAGCCTCAATTCAGTAAGCCTGACGCTCCAAAAAATTCTTAATGTCGATTTCCCTCTAAAGAAATGAATAAGAAAAATCAAAAAATGAAAATCAATTGAAAAAGAACTAAATTACGTTGGCCAAGTTCCCAGCCATCCGTCGTCGCAGAAAGCGCGCAACTGGCGGCGAAAACAGATCACAGTTGTAATGCAACTGCTCATCATCCAGAAAGATCTTAGTCTCACCGGCGGCCTTGAAGTATGTCAGAATGACGCTTACTGTCCAGCCGACAAATAAGGTGACCAGGAAGCCGATAACACAGTACCACAGATAGGAGATTTTGTACAGCCAAAAGTAGTCGTTGGCGTCATCTTTAGATGTCATGGAATGCAATAGGCTCGTTGTGGCGTTGGCGATTAGATTCTCGATAGGGCAACTCTCGGTGGAGAAGCTGAGTGTCTTTGGCGGTGGCTTTGGTTGTCCGAATCCAATCCACAGTGATAAAGCCAGACCAGTAAACAATCCAGTGATGGCGCCCTACAAATATTAAAATAGTAACTTTAAGCACAATTGCAGGCTGACCTGAGACTCACTCTTTGATGGGCTCGTGTTGTAAACATTCCAAGCGTGAACAGTCCAAATAATGGACCACCAACCACTCCGAACACCGTCAATGAAGCTTGCAGAACACCACCCAAATTTTGTGCTACAAAAAAACAATTCATATCAACTGAAAATGTCAAGCAAGATTTCCAGTAAAAGTTACCAATAAACGCGACTCCCACGCAAACCAGACCATAGCAGCAGGCTGTTATCTTGGAGGGTAAAGCTGATGACGAATTCAACATCGGACGCTTATGAATCAATCTGTAGATTGGCTGTTCATAGAATTCTATAAGTTAAATCTCAAAAAATTAAAATTCAAGCTTCCCACCTTGACATAATCCTCAATGGTAACGGCGGCCAATGAGTTCACTGACGCCGACACCGTTGACAAGCTGGCTGAGAATATGCCAGATACAAACAAGCCCGGCAATCCCGGTAAATTGCCCATGGCGTCAACCACAAAGCGCGGCATCAGCTGATCCCTAGACTGGATGCTGCCATTCAACAGTGGATCACATGTCGAGTAATAGTAATACATCGCCAATCCACTGAACGAGGTGCTGAAGCTGAGCAGTGACAGTATTGGCCAGTTCATCCACAAAGCCAGCTGTGACTTGTACAGCGAATTGACGGTCAGCAGGCGCTGCACTTGTGTCTGATTGACGGCGTACAGTGACAAATATGTGAAGCCGCCGCCAATAATTAACGACCACCAGGTGTGTCGTGTCGTTGGATCCGGATCAAAGTTCAGGAACTCAATGCGTCCGCCGGCGTCGGCGACTTTCCAAATTTCGCCGAGGCCGCCGGCCATTACCGCCGCACAGATGATGATGCTGTAGATGGAAGCGAACATGAGAATCGACTGAAATACATCAGTCCAGAGGACGGCCTTCATGCCGCCAATTGTTGAGTAGAAAGTGCACACGAGACCGATCACAAGAATGGCGATCTCTTTTGAGATGCCGGTGACCGCCTCCAGGGCAATGGCCGGCGCATACAGGACGATGCCCATGTAGAGCACCATTTGCAGGGAGTAGGCGATCGAGGCGCACAGGCGAGTGGATTTTCCGAAGCGCATTTCTAAATACTTTTTGAATACTTTGGTCGTTAGAGGTGTTTCTTGGTTTGTTTAGGAAGATGGATTTTGAAGCAAATTTACCTCGTAGGCGCTTGCTTTTTGAAGCTTAAAGAATACTGGTAGGTACAGGTACGCAGCGATTGGTGTGGCCATGCCATACGATAGGTTGATGATGACGAAAAGTGTGCCAAACTGATAGTTCTCCATGGAGACGCCCAACAGGGTTATGGCTGACATGAAGCTGGCCATGAGGCTGCATGACACTGGCCACACCGACATGTTGCCATTCGCCAGCAAGTATTCCTGCAAATGATTTGTTGTTGTAATATTTTTAGGACCTTACAATTCCGGAGATAACTTACATTTGCTGTTTTCTGTTTGCCACCACTGAAACGACAGTAGATCCCGATGGCTGCTGAGACAATCAGCATCAAAACGAGAACCACATAGTCCCAGATGGAAAATGTTGACGTCATGACTCCTGGATGGGATGGGAACTAACAAACCACAAAATTAGAGAAAAATAAACGTAAAAAGAAAACAACCAAAGTTTCTCCCGGAAACTCGCTTTTGGTTGCACTTTCTTAAGGTTTTTGTCTTAGACAATTTAGATTTTAATTAACATGTTAGAAGCAAATACTATTAAATATTCAAACAACATTGACCCAACGGCACAAGTTCCACTGAGACCTTCTGCAGACCCCACATTCTATTTATAGAATTGGAAATGTTGAAATTTCTTCCAAAAAACCAGCGAAAGATTGATGTCGTTCAATTAATTAAGATGACAGCCACAATACGATAGAAGCTATCAATTTAAATGACATCAATTGGCGTAATTTGGATCTCTGTCTTTATTAGACAATAATAAACAATAGGAATAAGAGATAGCTGTTCAGTGATTACAGGCTTGAGTCCCATGATGTACTCAAGACGTATTGCTTCAGATAAGATTTACTTCTTATTTTAATTATGGGCAATAAAGCTGGAGAGGCGATGTCTTATCAATTGATTGTGGGCAAATGATGCCACTGATTTGGCGTTGCTCGGCGGAAATCACTTTAAGATGTTTTTGTGATTATCAAACCACCTGGCCAATTTGAAGGGTTGATGAATCGTACAGTTTAAAACTTCCAGACATTTCTAATTTCCGTGGAAACATCTGCAGCATTAACTGGCTTAGAGTTCACAAAGTTCCAGAACATCTGGAAACAATTACAATTGTCACCTGTTGGTTTAATGACTTGTGATTCACTTCAGGAAAAATTTATGCAAGAAAACGTGTAAACATCAATTAATGAATGCACGGAAAATGTGCCTAGAAATGGATTCCATGAAATCTCGCCAGAAAAGTCACGTTCAGTTTTGAAAACAAAACAGCTGCCACTTTGAGTGCAGTTTTGCTTGAGACGCAATTTTAGGTGACTCATAAAGATAGTCATTGGTTCCAGATCGCAATTTCGAAATTCACACATCAATTTCTGCCAAATCTCATAGAGTTTCGTCGTTAAGTCGTAAGATGTCACACAGACTTGTGGGCGGCGCGGCGCTTCTAAATTTAGACGAAACATGGCGATGAAATTGTCTGCAGCTGAATGCACATCGCGACCAGCCGCCAAAAATTTGTTTGCATTGTCTTTGCGGCGACACTGTAGCTTTTGTGCGACGTAATGAACAATTTTGCTGCCGCAAGGCGCGATTATTGGGCCAGCTAAGACGCTAGCGACGCCGCCGATTTTGCTCAAGGAATGCTGAATGCACACGATATTCAATACCAACGTATTTCCGTTGCGCGTCCAGCTGGATGGTTCGCATTGCATCCGTTCAAGTAATCCGATATAATTGCAGTGGTTCTTGGAGTTGTTTTGCCAAAGAAAATTTTCTTAATAATTTACAGAATTCGAATTCTTCAAGGAACTGGAGATAACCAGTAATTTTTGTTTAAAAGAACTCTGTTTTTGTTTCCCTTTGACAAAATACTTTCTTTCGATAAGAAGTTTTTTAAGAAAATTCGAAGTAACGGTAATCAGTGGTTTCTAATCAGTTGCCTTAGGGCAATCCAGGAATGGGGTCAAGTTCACCGGACGATTTCCAATTGTTGCCGGTCAAAATATGCGATAACATTTAATTGAATAAATAGAATTAGCCTGAAAATTCTAAAAAAAAAAAAAAATCCACATTCACCAATAACTAAATTGATTGACTTAATCGGCGTTGACCTTGGCCAACATCTCAGCCGCACGCACTTATGTTTACAAACTTTGAAACAAAAACAACAAAAAAAAACAAAAAACTAAACAAAATGCCGGCCTAACTCGCCATCAATTAACAATTTCCCACAACTTAACATTAATTAACCAACTAGATTAAACGTCCAGCAACTGTCAATAAGCGATTCAAACGCGGCAATTGGACAATGTCATTGTTGTCAACTCACCCAAAATTGGCAGCTACAGATGGACGGGAGGATGCTTGTACGTGTGTTGTTGTGCGACAAATAACGGGACGAGAACGTTCGCGCCACAATATCCAATCAACCCCAAAAGTCCGCACACATTGAGGTTATGTGCGTCCACAAGTGTCAACAGTAAAGACTCCCACAGCGGATTGGAAGTCGATGCCAGGGCGAATGCGCTAATCACAAGCAATATTGTCACCGACAGTGGCAGTCCAAAGGTGAGATCCCAAAGCTGAATTGACGAGACGCGCCTGCCGTCCAACACTGATAATGATTCGTTATTTATTTACACGCACGCATGGAACTGAGGAGTGGGACTGGCAGCACCAAGACGCTTCGCTCTTGTGGTAGGACCGTATCGCACGACAAGTCAACGATGACTGAGACCGCGACAGTATGAATGAATAAATGGGAAGGTACGGACACACAAAACAACAACAAAAAAACTTGTTTACGCGGCTAATTCATTCTCAATTCCCAAGTGGAAGCGCCACTCGCCAATTGTGCTGCAGCGAGAGTGCGCCACAAATACTCACCATAGCCACCACACGCAGCAATTGCAAACAATCGATACAGTAATCACTGGCCCAACACAGACGCAGAAACAGCTACCAGCTTTTCGGTAATTGGACTTTGACCTGGATGTGGTCATAGCGTCACAGAGTGACGACACTGAAATTGGGTCACCAGCTAATGCTCGGTATTATGCAATTCAGCTGCTGTCTTAAGATAGCAGGAAAAATTGATAAGAAACACACGCGATTGCGCAGGATCTGACATGTTCAGCGATAGATTTTTATTCAACATGTTTTATATTCAGCAGTTGAAAATTGTAAGCGTCTGTTACTGAATTAAAACAACTTGATTCCGGATTGTTTTGATAAGAATTGGCTGGGTGTGTTGGTCAGATTTTCAGGCAATTGGGATTTGGCAGTTTCTGGTCATCTTAAGAAAAAAACAAAGATGTCCAATAAGATTATCTAAATTCAGGCGTTTAAAATGTGTCTTGGCTGTTAAGTCAATCCGAAGTATTTTCCATTAAGGATCTCAATCGGGATTTTAAAGAATACTAAACTCGCTATCTTAGTTGTTAAAGATAAAGTAAGATTAAGACACTGAGCTGATTAGAAATCGTGGCGCCGTCGCAGGACTACAAATTGTTTGTCAAAATCGTTAGTTTAACGATCCCCGTACAAATGTCAACAATTGAGATCGTAAATCAATTAGAATTGCCATCTTCGTGCAATGCAGACGTATTCTTAAGATGCTGGAAAACGTCGTCATTTCAAACCTAAAATTAGCGTTGGCTCGTGGTGCAAAATCGATGTGCACATCTGTTTTTGGCTTCAACTCCATTAGCTGCACATCAATATCACCAGCTAAGACGTCTTCCAGGAAGCTAAGACGAGACGCTGCTCAAGATAGCACCACACAGAAGACATCAAAGTCGATTGAAATTGCAATTTCTAAATTATAAATAGCGTGAGCGCCGTTTTGCATCTAAGATGATGAGTTAAGACATGTCAGCGTCTCAAGCAGGAATCGTTCATCTCTAAATGATGTGATTTGTGGTATGGGAAGTCGACATCATTCGATGCTCATTAAACAATGAGGATGCTTCCGAAAATCGCCATAAATCGCCGATCTCACGCACCCGCGACAGATGCATCTAACGGCCAGTCGTCGCCTGTGTCGTGCACATTTCAAACCACTGAGCGATCGACAGTTGGCGCGACGCCAGCTCGACGCCACGACCACGTGAAAGCCGATGGCGCATGAATTTCACATCACGTCTGTCGTCGCAATGTCGATTCGTGAACGACATGCACATGTATCAGCCGGCCCAAAAATTTCGTGTCTCTCGCTATTTTATGCGCGAACCGTTAGGATGCACGCAAATCTTTTAAGATGCACGCCTGCGAATTGATATCTCCTACATTTAATGTGCATGTTAAAACACTGAGCTGATGCACTTACACGCTGAACAAACTGCCAGGAGCGCCGCTGCAGCGATCGTCGCACTTTAGATGCGCGCCCAATGCAGCTTATGGGCAGGCGTCGCGTCGCGGCGCGAGGATCATCGGCCAACGGCCATCGTCAGTCGCGTTTGCAAATTGGCAGTGATGATCGCGCGCTATTCAGCTTTTCGCCAACAAAATACTGAAGTTTTTAATTTATATATCAAAAAAATATAAAAAATAAATACAAATACAAATACAACAGAGTCAAACAAAACAAAAACCAAAAAACAGTAGGAAAACAGAAGAGAAGAAAACCAACGGAGAAAAGTCGTTAAGCAGAACTGAAAGCGGTTGCTGCAATCCGTTAAGACGTATAAAACAGTTTATTTATAACGGCAATCGTCAGCTCCAGGTCAGAAATAGAGGTAGGAAACCGTAAATACACACGTAAAATCGTGTACAGAGCGACGTCGCGGCGTTGAGATGTGCGCGCCGCGACGCCCTGTACGTCGTCAGAGCCAGTTAAGCAGAGTCGGCAACGGCATTTTGATAAGTGATCTGTCGCCGATCCATTGTCTTCGAATCAAAAGTACGTTGAAATTGTTGATAATTTGGAAGTGTGAACGCAAGTTCGAACGTTGATCGTCGATCGTTGACGATCGTTACGGTGAGTTTCGTCAAATGTTCGATCGTCTCAGTGAGGATCAATCAATTCGAGACAATGATTTTGATCAAACAATGTCCAATGATGATGTAACGAATGATTCCAGTTCATAAATCATCGAAATTCGCAAAGATCGGTCGTTGTAACGATCCTTAAAACAATTTCGAATGATCGACGATCGCAAGACTGCAATTACAACGTCAATAAATCAAAATATAAATTACCGGCAACCGAATTTACTCACTCACTCTCTCAATACTCTCGCACCGTTTCAGCAAATATTAATTCCATTTTGACAATCCAAATTTATCGCCTTGAGACGTCTAGCAAGATGTTTTGCAAATTGCAACCGAATCACACATCCCGCCACCATCCAGCACAGTCGTGGACGCTTAAAAAAGTACCGACTGTCGAGAGTAATTGCGAATGAAGCCGCAACAAATGTTCTCCAGGCCGCGACGACCTAAAAATAGCTGCGCGCGCCGATATTTATTGTATTTCTCCACGACCATATGCCGACATGGCCTGGATATAAGTTGGCTGGTGGCTTTTTGCTTTGGCTAAATCTGGATCCATCTGCCAGCTTGACTCCTGGCTGGTGTGCCATTTATTTGAAGACGTTTGATGTGCTGCTGATGTTTATTGTTGAATTATTTGCACAAAGCGCGTTGTTTTCGTCTTATTCTCCCTTTCTCTCTCTCTGTCTAATTTAATTGCTTTCTTAAATAGTCAAGATTTCAATAAGATAGTTTGGCTCCAATGAATTTTTACTCACCTATGAAACGCATCCTCACGGTGAGATCGCCAAATTGATGATCAGGAGTGCCTCTCATTAGCTCTCCACTCTCCTCTCTCTAACTCTCTGTAATCTAGTTTACCTCAATATATATTTTTTGGGAGCTTTTTAGCTTTCTGAGCGGCGTCGTCGTCGTCGTCGTTGTCGTCGTCGTCGCCATCGTCGTCGTATGCTCTCGCGCTCCGCTGCATGGCTGTTTTGAAACGGCGGTGAGGCGTCCAACTAAGATTTACTTCTTCACCCAAAAAGTCGGTATTTTTGGTGGTGTTTCGGCCGACGTGTTTAATCATCGACGTGACGGCCGAACGGATTGAGCTCCCCCGAGTCCCGAAATTCGTTACAAAAAAAAAAAAAAAAAAAAAACGATTGGCAAATAGTGCGTTTTTCGCGCGTGTCCGACTGACTCTTCTCCGCTACTTCGCGATTTTCTCACTAAGAAAACGGCACAAAATAGTTTGCTTGAAATTGTCTTCCACCTTCTTTATTTTCATTCAATTCGATTTTGTTTTATTCAGTTCTGTTGTTTTGTCCAATTGTTTTCTGGTGTCGTCGCGCTTCGAAATTTGTCTCGTAAAAATAGTCCGTGAACGTCTTCTCCTTAGACGACCGACTCATCCGAGTGACATCGCAGTGCGCGTAAGTGTCCGACCAGTGGCTCGCTCTCGTGTAGTGTTTATGCAATTTTTCTGTTCCTTCCTTTTTTTTTTTTTTCTTTTCTCGACATTTACATTTTATCTTATTGCAATTGCCCGAATTATTTTGGAAATTGTCGCCAGCTTCTGCAAAATACCCTAAGTTGGTTCCAGTGTGAAGATGCCATTGAGATGGTGAAGCTGGTTGGCCCAAAACGAAATCCGTAAGTGCATCGACGGTGCGCATGAGATTTGGAAAATGGGCATTTTTCGCGAGATCACGATTATCTAATGCGGGTCCGCATCTCGTTAGCGATGAGCTCTCCACGTGTCGTGTCTTCTGAGACGTGATGTATATAGCAAAATCACATTGACATAAATAAGTTCCCATAATTGAGATCACAGCAACAGCCAAAACGGAGACAGACAAAAATCAGGGACGCAATACTAACGGCGGGAGCGAATGGAACCCAGTATCACTACACTAGTTTAGTGCTGTCCCTTTTTAGCTATTTGCTGTTGTTTTTTTGTTTTTTTTGTTTTGTTGTTTTGTTTTTGTAATTGGTTGGTGCCTCCTTTAAGTTTTCAATCAGTCATTGTGTCGGTTAAGATTGAGACAGTGTGCGGCGCGAGTATAGTTTTGCATCAAAATGCAAGGCATCGCGGGGAAAAGGTCAGTTATTTTCACACATTGGCGAAAAGGCACCGTGCAAAATCACTGCATTTCAACCGAATTCGCTGCGCTTCCATTCACTTTCATCCCTGCATCACTTTGCATTGGAAAAGGATAAAAGATGTTTAGACGATAAGACGATTTGCATCTTTAAGCAAAACAATTGTAAGATCAGTGGCAGATCTTTGATCTAGATTGCAAAATCAGTTGAATTATGATGAATATCATAAACTAAACATGTGCCAGTTTGATGGAGTGCATAGAACGGAAACAATGCAACTATGTTGCGATTTGTTGCATTTTGGAGGTTTTCTTAGAAGCGAAAAGATGCTCTTTGCTTTGATGCAATTTTCTGTTTTCATTACGAGAATACTTTATGTATTTCATTTTTGTTAAGATTGTTTTCTTCGTAACAATATTGATCCTTTATCCAAGACCCAATTCCCGAATTCCATCCAAAGTCCAATACAGCCAAGCAGTCCTCTCTCTCGCGGAAAAACAAACACAATTGTCCAAGCGGCGAATGTATCTCTCATCCACAAAATAGTCTTGATCTAGTCTTCTACGCTTCTCCACCCTTCCTCCATCCCCTCCCCCTTCTCCCCTTCCATTCGTTACCCCTCTTCGCCTCCCTTTCCATTTTTTTTTTTTTTTTATCGAAACTGCCCATTGGTTTGTTGTGCTAAAAATAGCAGCGCGACACCAACATATTTAACGGTTAAATGTATTTGGACGCGCTTCGTGGCGCGGTAGCGCGCCCTGTATCAGGTGGAGAGACCACTTTGGCGCGGCTCACACACATGTACAGGCGCGGCCACGATCATGTGTGCGAGCATATTAACAAGTGTCCTGAAATAATATCAAGTGCATGCATGAGTTCACTAGTTGTTTTGTACAGTGCATGGTGTCGTTGCATTCCGTTTTGATTTTGCCAGCCAATAAAATACCTTGGGGATTTGGTTGGGCTTCGGTCACATATCCAGCCCCAGTGACTATTCAGTATGTTTGTCTGATGTGTGGTGTGCATCCAGAGGAACCAGCCGCCAACTGCAGTTTGTCCTGGACTCAATGCCTGTCTTTTCGTAGTGAAAAGAACTCAAAGCTGTTACATAAACGTCTGAAACTTTGGTTATCTAGGAATCTCCAAGAAGCCGTTTGTTGTTTTGTGTCTTTGGACACCTGATTGTTTTTCTTGATGCAATTAAGGCGGCCATTTGCATTTTGAGGGAGTCAACAAGGAATGTGATCATCGCATGGAATTCGCGCGTCGATCGTGTATTTTCGTGTATATCCCGAACGCTTCCAAACTATGTTTTGTATTTTTGCTTTTTTTCGGTGATTCTTTTCTTTTTTTTTTCGCTCACTCTCTCTGTCTCGCTCTGCCGCACTGTCAAGTGATTTGTGCACGAGTGAAACGGTTGCTGCATGTCAATGGGACTGGCCGGTAGTGGCCTAACTGTCAACCCTTGTTTCTTGGCTGCATTGTCCATTCGAGAATCGCCGATGAATAACCGTGGCGCGACGCATTCACAAAATTCCAAAAATATTCGCGCCGACCATATAGTTTTCAGAACAAGTGCCAGCAGCATTCGATCGTGTTGACTTTTGCTTGACAGCAGCCAAAACCCTACCCACCCACCTCCTCGTGTGGATTGTCGAGAAGAAAAAAAAAAAAAAAAAAAAAAACAGAAGAAGAAGAAAAACGAAAATCGCCATTTGTCAGCCGTTATTGTCGCCTGTTCTCAGTGATCTTTATCTTTACGTTAAAATACAGTGAAATGGATAACCGAGAGATGAAACTGTTCGTGAACAAATAAACGTTGCAATTCTTGGTGGACGAACAATTCTAAGGACTCGACTAGTGAATATCCTAAGATACTTATTTAGGAGGCAAAAAAAGTGCATCAAGTGAAGTGTGAGAAATAGAGTGAAACACAGTGAAAGCTAAAGGAGTTGATGAAGAAAAATATTGCCAATAAGAAGGGTATTTTCAAATAAAACAAAAAGGATTCAGTGAATTATTGGACAATTAAACAGACTTATCGAGTGCCAGACAATGGACAACTTACCGACGCCACTTTCTTCAGCACAACAGTTCTGCTTGCGATGGCACAATCATCAGGTAATTTCACTGCAGATTTTTAAGGAGTTTCTTTAATAATTTAAGACGGTTTTCTGGGAAGAAACCAACAGTATAAAATTCTGTAATCCGTCAATGTGTTTATGATTTTGGGATGTTCTGAGACTTCCAGGAGTCATCATTACTGCAAAATTAAATGTCTAATAATAAGATGAAAAATTCATCACCACATGTGATCCCACACCTTTCTGGGTGGTTTTCGCAATTTTATTTTCAGTTCTCAAGACTTCGTCGAAGCGATCTCATGTGGTAGCTTCCAACTATTTTCAGGCCCATCGCCTGGTTAGTCATCTCCAAAAGACCACAAACACAGATTTCGTAATCAGAATCGTACAGCAGCTCATTAGACAGCCGCCACCGTTACAAATCCGAAATCGCTTTTATCATCATCTTATGATATTTTTAGGATACCCTTTCCATCTAAGTAGGGTTATTGATGCCATTTGGACTAAATTATATTCTTGTAAGACAATCTCTCTTGCGGCTCTCTCCACAATATCCAATAGATTGCACGCAGGAATCACTTCCAATACAGATAGCTTCCCCCGCACACTCGAGTAGTTGCCTGTGCATGGCCACACTATCACTCGCCACACAGTCGCACGCGGAGTCTCGCACCGTCTTCCAACTTGTAATTCGTTGGCACAGTTGCCAAAAAAAAAAAAAAAAAGAAGCAAGTAAGACAGAAGACAAGACAAGAAAAGGAACCGAACACAAAACAGAACAACATGGCAGCGGCCACACGTAAAGGGAACAACAAAAATACGCGACCGAAAAAGCAAAAGCAAAAGCCAAAAAAAAAACAGCCAAAAAATAGGATGAAAAACAAAAAAAAACAAATTCAAAAAATTCCAGAGATACTCATCTGACTGATATTGAATTAACCTCGCCGGATGATGGCTAGAGATCGCCTCGCCGCTCTATATCTGAAGCGGCAGCTAGTGGCGCACACACTCGTGCGACAAATTGTCCACGCGACCAGAGAGCCGTTGTCTGGGGCAATAGTCAATAATAGTACCCGCCGTGTGTGTACACACACGTCGCTCTCATAAGTCACCTGCTATTCCCGCGACCGCGCGCTACTGGTCCATCCCATAGGCGTTCAACCGCCAAAATGGAACGCAAAACCGAACGGAATCTGGCTCTGTGTGCATTGTTGCGTCGCAATTTTTTTTTGTGTGCCTTTCCTTCCCTGCAGGCCAAACCAGCCACAGTTGGCCAGCCAGCTTCGGCTGTCAGTCAACTCTGGCCACTGAGCGCCTTTGACGTCAGGCTCCCGCTTCAGTGTCCAAAAATATCAACAGAAATATTTCTCCATGCGTCAGATGATCTCGATTTTCTTGGTTGTTTTTTGTTTCTTTTGCTCACTTGGTCTTAGACTTATCCATTTGGTCGTGCACTAATTAGGAAAGATGTCGCTTGACCTAACTTTAGACTAGATCATCGCCTCCAGTGTTTCTCAATGAAGCTATATTTAAGCTGCCGAATTTGTTATTTTTGGAAGCTTCGGCCTCAGTGTAGTTTCCAGTGAAAACGATTTTACTATATTTAAATGGTTTGACCTAATTCTGGTGTTTTGTGTGTATTCCAGACAAGCCTGCTGAGCTCATTGCCACTCCTCCTGGACCAGTCACATCTCACCGATGTCACATTGTCGGCCGAGGGGCGGACAGTGCGCGCCCACCGTGTCGTCCTCAGTGCCTGCAGTACATTTTTCTCAGATCTCTTTCGAACGCTGGAGCCACCTTATCATCCGGTGGTGGTGTTGCCGGGCGCTTCATTCTCCGCCCTTGTCGCCCTGCTCACGTTCATGTACTCCGGCGAGGTGAATGTGTACGAGGAGCAAATCGCCGGCCTGCTGTCACTCGCTGAAACGCTCGGCATCAAAGGATTGGCTGATTTCAATGGTGTAAGTTTCCATTCTTTTTTCCCCACTTGTAAGCTCTTAGAGAAAATTATTTTCATTAGTTGTAAGCTCTTACGAGATTAACAAAAAAAAAAAAAAACAAACAAACAAACAAACAAACAAACCGTTCTACAAATACTTGTCGTCCACTATTATCGTTCTGCCATGTAGAATGTCACAAAAACATCTCCCAAATCAGGAACACCAGTGCCAAAGGAGACTGCCGATACGGCCACACAATCGTCCACCTCGTCCTCACCGCAAGTGGGTGACAAACAGTCGTCGGCGTCATCAGCTGGCGCCTCCACTCCCTTTGAAGCGTTATTCGCCAAAACATTTCAATTCTATCCAAGTATTCCACTAAATTTCTCACACCAATTGCCATCGGCGGCCACACAGTCGCTGTGTCGCAGTGCGGCAGCGGCCGTCAGCAACGACCTGGCGGCACGTTATCAAACACAATATTCCGCCAACAACAGTGGCGGCAATGGCCATGGCGGCGGCACTGGTGGCACGGCCACCGGCACTAACACCAATAACAACAACAACAACAACAACAACAGCAACAACAATCAGAATCATTCTCATCACCATCACCATAAGTCGGACGCTCTGCTGCACTCAACCGGCCTGGTGGACGAGAACAGCAACCGAAAGCCGTTCAATCTGGAGAGCAAGAAGGCCAAAATGGACATGAAGCGTATCGACAAGATAGCCGAGAAACTCTATCTGGACTCACATCAACAATCGAAGGCCACCAATCACAACAACACCAGCCAATCCAGTGTCAGTCAGTCGGCCATGTCGCCGTCAGCCCTGAAGCCGCCACAATCGCCGGCTGGGCCGGCCGGTCATCATCCCTATGAGCATGATCATGTGCCGAAGACGCCAGAGGCCGCCATGTCCGGCAGTGACCAGCCGCCGACAACGCCAACGACATTTTACGCCGGCGGTGATCTACATCATCTGGCCACCAGTGACGGTCTGCTGGGCGACAAGGTGGTGCAGCCGCCGACAGCGGCCGCGACCAATGCGAAGCCGGCCAACTCGAAGCTGTACGCCACGTGTTTCATTTGTCACAAGCAGCTCAGTAATCAGTACAATTTGAGGGTGCATCTGGAGACGCATCAGAACGTTCGGTGGGTATTCACTAAATTCCATATTTGATTGTTGTGGTCATAATTTGTGTTTGTGTTTGGATTTAGATACGCTTGTAATGTCTGTACACATGTGTCGCGGAGCAAGGACGCCCTCCGGAAGCACGTCTCCTATCGACATCCGGGCGCGCCAAGTCCCTGCGAGTCGGAGACGCGTCGCAAGCGCGCCAAAGCGGCCAGCTTGGCGACGGCACATGCTCAAGGTGGTGCCGCCATTAAACAGGAGTTCAGTGAAGCCTCTCCGATGGACACGCACCAGCAGCAGCAGCAGCAGCATCACCAGCAACAGTATCAACGATCGTTGTCGCAACAACAGCAGCCAGCGACAGCCACCAGTGATCAGTCCATGTTACCGTCCACACAAGTGACACTGGTCTCACCGAAATTGGAGAAGGCCACCACAGCGACAGGCGGTGCTGCTTCGCTGGCGATTGCCGCCACCACTAACTCTACAACGAACTCGTAAAAATCATCCCCTACCACCCTCAACCCCTCTTCCCTGCCTACCCACCGGGTGGACAAATTCGTTAATCGTTTAAACTATTTATTCGTTCTGTTTTAGTTATGCTCTATGATTTTCAACCAATATAAGGTTTTTCTTTTTTTCTTTTCATTTCCTTATTTCTTAAGATTAAGAAAATTACATAATTAGCACACACCACGCAAACACACACGAATCAAAAAAAAAAAAAAAGAGAGATACAAAATTTCATTGAACCCCTAGCTGTGATAGACGTAAAGGCTCTATTTAAAAAAAAAAAACAAAAAAAACACTTTATATACACGAATAAATAATTAAATTAATGTAAAGTTACTTTTAAATTATATAGTTGAATTAAATTTCGTTTAAGTTGGTCTCTACCTAATTGTTAAAATGAATAAAGCCCTCCCGAACGTGTCAGACTACAGCGGGAGGTCCTCCTCCATCCCCCCAGCCGCCTTGTTGTTGTGAGTTTTACATTTATATGTTAAAAAAACCAAGAGATACAAATTTAATGAGCATACAAATAATATATAATATAATTAAATTTAAAATGTTAATAATTATACCATTTAAAACTAGTTGATTAGTTCCACAATAATTCGAATGCAGCCGATTGAATGTAATTTTAATGAAAGTACGGGCAACTTATAGAAAAAGACAATAATTTACGATTACAAATAATTTCTAGGTTATGTTCACACAAATTGTAATTGGTTGTTAATTGTGGTCGGATTTTTTAAAAGACAATCTCGCACTCGACCGTGCCACAATTGTCCTGGCCACTCTGGTAACTACTCAATATTTGTAACTGTAAATGAGCAGTTTTTATTTTTAGGTTAAACAATTTCCGTAACGATTCTAATCGTTATGGAACGAGCAAATAAATTGTGTTCCCACGGATGAGGGTTACAAAGTGAGTAAGTTATGATTGAAAAACACAAAAAAAAAAATCTACATAATTATGCTGTAAATAATTAAAAACTTGTTCTTATTACTTGTTAAGTTCTATCGTCATTGTATAGGATTGTTATGTAAATAGAATTGATTTGTTGACCAAATTTTTGTGTGGTTTGTTTTTCTTTATGTTTTTGACGCTTTCTTGGCATGTTAAGGTGGGCAATTTCTTTTCTCATTGTTAGCCAGGACGTTGATGTCAGGACAACTGAAGACGCTGCTATGAAGACTCAACTAATTAATGGACAAATCTTCTCCCCCCCTAAAAACCTCATTCATTAGCGAGAAATAAGATCCTGCGTCTTCAAAAAACACACAAAACTTCAATTACGAGAAAGCAATTATTCTTTTTGTATATTTTTTAATATATAAATGAGTACAAGTCACGCCATTCAAAATTATCTCAATAAAATATATGTATTTTCAATCGTCATTTGATTCTTCTCATTCATTTCTTTTACTCAAATATTTAGTTACTTTAGTCGTTGTTGAGTGCTTTAAGTGAACTGCATGTAAATGTTTGTAATCAGTTAAATGTTTCCCGCACAAAAAATTGGACGCCGATTGCATCGGCATTCGTACAGTACTCCGGATGATAATCGGAGGGTGAAGTTGGCAAGTAAATAAAAAACGTTCAAGCGGGAGCTAGGCCAGCTGTTTCTTGCCATTCTAAGTGTGACACATTTGGTCCAGACGACAATTAGCCGAAGTTAATTGAATAGTTTTGGAAAGGACCTCTCACTAGTGTCACCTGACAATTCATTAGAGGACGAGCTGGTGTTCAACAACAAATGAACAAAGCCTTGAAGACAACTGCTGCTCGACCGTTAAACATTTTTGAGGTTATGGTTGTCATTTTAAAAATAAATAAAAAAAAGAAGTGACTTTAATTATAAATATAAAAATACTTCAAAGTAGTAAATTCATTGTTTCTTTTCAATCTGCAATACAATTAAGTAACAACAAAGAACAAAACTGGTTGTAAAGAAAGTCGATTAAATGCGTCACAAATGAAGTAAAATAATGAAATTGGTCAAATGGTGTTATCGGCATGAAACAATAGACAAAGGTGTGACCAAATTAACTGATAAATACAAGATTAGGCTGCGTAGGTCTAGTAGTAGTGGTAGTAGTAGTAGCGTGAAGAACAAATTAAATATCTTTAAGAATATAATAATGATAAACGTAAAAGTAATAATAAAGGAACCGCCCGTCTCTGTGAAGTCGTAGTTTGTGTGTTTTGGCGATGAGCGGAGGCTCTCTTTCTTTCGAATTCCGAAGAAAAAGACAAACCCTGCAAGAAAACGTTGCCATTAACCAGTCACCAAAACAACAGCTAACACAACTAACCAGATTGTTAATGAAGTCGTCAGCCATTAGAATGGCTCAACCATCCAGACCTTTGTGTTGCAATCCTGGCCAGTCGAAATGATGTGCTCATTGTCCAACCACACCAAGCGAGTGATCTGTGATTGTGGATGGGCGTCTGAAAAAAAAAAACCAAACAAAACCATTAAAGATT
Organism: Sylvicola fuscatus; assembly: GCA_026546915.1. Taxonomy (NCBI): domain Eukaryota; kingdom Metazoa; phylum Arthropoda; class Insecta; order Diptera; family Anisopodidae; genus Sylvicola; species Sylvicola fuscatus. Next base: position 60,768 of record JANSTS010013134.1, read on the forward strand.
GTCCATCGACAAGAATGTGGCTGACTTACTCTTGATGATGACGTGCTTCGCTGGACTATTGACTGACCAGATGATGATGGTGGTGTCCAGCGATCCACTGGCGACCAATTGTGAGTTTGGCGACCAGGCCACACAGTTGACGCGAGCATTGTGGAATCCCCACTCTTTGTTATGTGGCGGCTAAAAAAAACACGAAATTTTTTTGTGAAAACGTATTGACAAACTGACGAATGGTTGACAAACCTTGTACTCGGGCAGTCCATAGAGGATGACCTTGCGATTGGAGTCGCATGCCACCAGATACTGTTTGTCTGGTGAGTAGGCGCAATCGGTGACCGGTCCCAGGTGCTCCAGTTCCATTTTGGGCGTCAGCTGTGTGTCCGACAACGAGTAAACATGCACCTTATGATCATCACCGGCGACTGCCACATCGATCTCATCCCCTTCGTTCACAGCCACACCGCTAGCCTCATACGCAATCGGTAGCGACGACTCCTTGCGGCCATCTTTTACCACCGTTATCTCCTTGACACAGCCGATGACGACAGTGTTCTGCGCCCTGGCGATGTCCAGGCCGCGCGGCTGACAGTTCAGCTTGACACAGACGTCTGTGTACGCATTCGCCTCGATATTGATCTGTCGCAGACTGTCATCAATGCCGCACGTGTACACAAAATCGCCGAACGCCTTGATGCCGTTCACCTGATTGCCGTGCCCGTTGCCGGCCACACGATCATTGACGCCGCTGCCCGAGTTCCAGTTGGTAATGGCGCCATCATGGCTGCCCGTGTAGATGGTGCTGCGATCATCGCTCAACGCCAGCACAGTGATCGGCTTGTTGTGGCCCTTGATCACGCGCAACGGCTTCTCCGGATTGTTCACATCCAAATACGTTATAAATCCGGACAATGACACAGACAGCACATGCTCGCCCTGCCACAAGCACGACACCTGTTGATCCTCGACTGTGCTGCCCATCACAAACTCACTAATTAGTTCGCGTGTCTCAACATTCCACAGGCGGCACGTCTTGTCACCGGAGCACGTCAGCACTTGCGTGCCATCCGGCTTCCAGGCGACCCCATAAACGCCGCCCTTGTGCGCTGGACTGCCGAATTCGCCGATCAACTCGGACGTTGCGCCATCATACAGGAACGCCTTGCCGTCGAAGCCAGCCGACGCAAAGTACTTGCCGTCCGGTGAGTACTTGACGGCCTGCACGAAGCGCGTGTGATCCTGTTTGGTCATCTTGAATTTGAATGGCGGCCCCTCAAAGATGCCGATCGTGTTGTCCTCGCTGCCCGTGATGATGCGGAACGGACGCGCCGGACGGAAGTCACACGAATTGATTGGCTTCGATTGGCCACTAATCTCACCGACGGAGGTGCCCGTCTCTGCCATAAACACGTGACCGAAGCTGGAATAGTGGGAAATTTTGTTGAGTACAACAGTTTTTTTGGGGATCGAGGGGGATGTTAAAGTCTTACCGTTCACGTCCCTCGCCGACAATCACAATGCGTTGACTGTCTGGCGACCAGGCAATGTCCTTGATGGGACCGCCGATCGGTTGGAATTCATTCTTAAGGATGTGCTCCGGATTGACAGTGTCCCAGATGCGAATTTTGCCCGATTGATCTGTGCGATTGAGAGAGTTTTATTTTTAGGCGTGAACATGAAAATTGCAGTTTCAGACTTACCGCCGGATGCAATGTAGAAGCCGCTCGGTGAGTATTTGGCGACGTTCACTGGACAAGAGTGTTCAGTGTAAATGTCAGCGATAGCGGGATTCTAAAAATAATGAAATGAACACAGAGATGAGCGATCGTAGTTGTGTGCCATCTCATTCGTATGGGCGGATAAAATTAACGCGGCGCGAGGGTTTTTTTTTATGATTTATGAAAATAGCCAGTTGGCAGATGAATTGAAACGCCGAATGGATTTCGGTCAGTTTGAATAATAAACAAATTTTGAAAATTAATTGGATGATATTTAATCTAACGAAATTGAAATAAATTTGCAATAAAAAAAACGTCCAACTGACTTACCTCAATATTCCTGATGACCACCGAGTTGCCATTGGCGTACAAAAAGTTCTTTCCCTTTGGATCGCCGCCCAAAACAATCGGCTGACCGCGCTGGGTACGCGGAAGCGTCCCGTAAATGTATTCTGTAAACAAGACAAAGAAAAAATAAAACAAAACAAATCAGTTGCTGCATCAACAAATCCCACTCCAGACACAACGACGCCGGCAACAAATGAATCTATACCAACGAAATCCTCCTGAAAAAAAACAGTCCAAACGGTTCGCGGTTCGCGGTTGCACGGAATTGCAGCAGGCGCGCGCACTCACACACACACACACGAACAACCAGCCAACTTATGCAAACTATAAATGCTCATATATGGTCATATCTCGCGCCTTCACCATGGAACCGCAATGCGAGCGCGGTGATTCACTGCCGGGGTGCATTTGAGCGGAACAGAGACGAAGCGAGACCAAATCAAATCAAATAAAAAAAGAAGATAATGAACCGTGTAACAAATGAAGAGAACTTTTTTTTTTTTATCGCTTATCCGACACCAAATTTGGTGATATGGCCCACGAATGGCCGCCAGCCGCACGTACCGCCGCCGCCGCCCCAAATTCGCCGGCTGATTGGGATTCAAAAATCCTTTCAGCCATGTATGGGTGGATACTTACTGTTTGAATATGATGGCATTGTGGTCAGGTAATGCGTTGGCTGCACACTTTTCTTTTTTTGCGACGAATTGGAACCTACTGAACTGTCCGGTGCGTTTTTGAATTTACTTCTGCCTCAATTTTCTTATTTTCGTGTCGCCTTCTTCGTTTTCCCTTACGCTGTCCTCTTTTCTCTTCGGCTGTAGTAAATTTGTCGCAGCGGTCGCACACTAACACCAACACAAAAGCCGCGACTATTCTGTCTTTCTTTTGTTTCGTTTTTCCTCGAAAGATGGCGAATTTGAAAATATATCAACCGCTAATTGGCACTTTTCCGGCCGATAAATGCGCCCACAAACAAAAACAAACTCAATACAAGAACTTTTAATTTGACAGACAACTTTGTTGCGGCTGCTGGTGCGGCTAATTTGCTGTACTTCCGAAGTGGATCTGACTGGAGGTTCGAGGAATTTCTGTGTTGGCTGCCGATTCCAATCCAGTACCATAAAATGTATTTGGCAGCTGAGTAATGAATGTCAAACGTCTTGAGCGCGCGCGCGTACTAGAGCCAAATGTCATTATAGTTGTACTAAAATTTTAGATGTGCTAAAAGTAAATGTCAAACTATTTGTTGCCATTTATCTTAATAATTCATTTAAAATAAATGTATATAAAATAAATGATAATTATAATTTTTGTTTTAAATATCAAGTCTATGCAAAAAGGTTTCCTCAAAGATTCTTGTAAAAAAAACAATTTTCTTAGTTTAGATATATATAAAATGACAACTATTGGCGTCTGTGATCTGTCAAACACTGAATTTGTATTGCAATCAAAATTTATTTAAAAAAAGAAAAGGTCGCAAGCGTCGTATCACGTCTTAAAGAAAATGTCCAATTAAAAATCGCTTCAATTCCACGAAACTACAAGGTTTGTTTGTAAATACGCTGGTTCATTCAACCAGAGAACGGAACATTTTGCGGCCAGCTCATCCCAGTTAGCATCTTACCGTTTCTTGACACCATGCAATTGTAACAATTTCCAGCTGCAGCTATTTATCTTCCACAGAGATGGCATCTGGACAAGACGCCTGTTACGTCTCACTGCTGGGGCTGGCTGAATACTTTCGCACCTCCTCGCCGCCGAACATCAAGAAGTGCATTCAGTGTCTGCAGGCGTTGTTTACGTTCAAGCCGCCCACCAAGGTGGAGGCGCGCACTCACTTCCAAATGGGACAGATTCTGATGGTGTACACTAAGAACCAGGATTTGGCGCGCAGTCATTTGGAACAGGCTGTATTTACTCATTGTTTCTATCAAAGATTTGGTATTCTCATTTAATTGTTATTTGTTTTGTTTTTAGTGGATGCTTTCCGAGAATATTGTCAACTTTGATGAGGTGAAATTTGACACGGCCAGCCTATTAGCTCAGTTGTACCAGGAGCAGAAGCAGAGCGCCCTCGCTAAGCCGATTCTGCGCAAAGCCATCGAGCTGTCACAGCACAACGTCTTCTGGCACTGCAAGCTGCTGTTTCAATTGGCGGTTGATATTTTCTACAATTACAACCTGAGTAATTGTCTATAATTTTCTTGTTTTATTTTTTCTTCACAGCAAATTCACGCCCTTGATCGAGAGTACAGCGTCGCTTCGGAACTACTGGCGGTTGGCGTCGAATCAGCTGACGAGGCGAATGCCACCTACCTGAAAGTGTTGTTCTTGCTGAGCAAAGCAATGGTAAAAAAAAATTGCCCATAAATTTCTTAACGTTTTCGGTACTAATTAGTCTAATAGTTGGCATTGGTTTTAAATTCTCCAAAACACAAACAAATAAAACAAATCAAATTTACTTAACCTCAAAGCGTCAAAATTTGACTAAAATACACTTTAATTCACGACTAGAGGGCAGTTTTGCGGTTAAAATATGTATTTAATTGTTTTGAACCGGTACATGGAAGAAAAAAAAACTGCACAATGCCGCCATTTTTTGTGGAGAAATTTTTTTGTTGTGAAATTGAAAAGAAAATGCGTTCTAGATACTCATGATTGATCGTAAAATAGTGGAAGTGCTAGCAATCCTGACGCAGGCCGGCAACATCATCGATAGTTCCATACAGAATGCCCACCTGCGTGAATATCTGCGTGTTTTTGCGTTTATCTTGCAGGTGAGTGCATTTTTGAGTTTTGCGCGTGCACATAACCAAACTTTCTTCGATTAGGTGTGCTACTATTTGGCATTGGGACAGATAAAAACGGTCAAGCCATGCCTGAAGCAGCTGCAGCAAAGCATACAGATGATAATGGCGCCAAATTGGCCGCCGGACGAATGCATATTTGGCCAGAATCCGCTGGAGGCGTTCATGTGGCTGCCCAAAGAGCAGCTGTACGTGCTCGTGTATCTGGTGACGGTGTCACATTCGATGATGGCCGGCTACATGGACAAGGCGCAAAAGTACACGGAAAAGGCGTTGACACAAATTGAGAAATTAAAAGGTAAATGTCGTTGGACATATCGTTGAATGGCCATTGTTCTCATGCGAATTCTTTAGAAACTGAGGACAAGCCAATATTGTCAGTGTTTCAAATCATCTTATTGGAACATATCGTCATGTGTCGCCTTGTGATGGGCAACAAGTCGGCCGCCATCAAGGAGATCGCGTTGGCGCGCGATGTTTGTATGTATTCGCCGTGCAAGAAGCTGATCAAACTGCACGAGGCACAATTGCACTGTTTACTTGGCCTGTACACGATGTCTATCAGTCAATTTGATCATGCCGAACGACAATTTCAAGTTTGCATACAAGTAAGTTCGTTTCAAAGTCAATGCAGTTCCCGATTAATTGCAAATTTTTTTCTCTCCAGATAACGACTGAGCGTGATCTGAAGCTGTTTGCCAATTTAAATTTGGCCATCATCTACCTGCGAACGAAGCGTGAAATGGAGCTGAAAACAATATTAGAGACAGTCTCCTCAGAAAACTCACAATGCCTTAGCAGTCAGCCGCTAATGGGCGGATTCTATTACGTCCAGGGTCTAAATTCGTTTCACAAAAGCAACTTCCATGAGGCGAAGTAAGTTCTTTCACCGGCCGAATGTCTTGACTCACAATAACAAACATAATTCCCATTAGACGATTTCTTCGTGAAACATTAAAAATGGCCAACGCAGAGGATCTGAATCGACTCACTTCCTGCTCCCTAGTGCTGCTCAGTCATGTCTTCCTCAGCATCGGCAACTCCAAGGAGAGCATGAACATGGTAACGCCAGCCATGCAATTGGCGTCCAAAATACCGGACATTCATGTGCAATTGTGGGGCAGCGCCATTCTCAAGGATCTGCATCGGATGTGCAAAGATCGCGCCCAAGAGAATGAGGCCTACAACAATCACTTGGCATTCTCGCAGACGCTGCTCGCCGATCAGATCAAGTGTACGCAACACGCTGAGCATGCGCTCGTCAATTGGTTCACTGGTGACCAGCCGATGTCGGATTTTCTGCAGGAAGCCTTCCAGGAGCCAGCGCCGGACAACAATCGTTTGATGTTCTAGCGGCTACACGTGCACAGTGTCGTCAGATATTCCAAACAACTACGAACGATGATGAAGGCTGATCACTGGTCGAGTTGGATTTGCCATGGAGTTAGGTTGTCGATGAAAGGTGCCGAGATAAATTATGTTTTAAAACATTTAGATTTTAGGACTTTTACAATGATTGTACTTTGTGTGCTAGTCGGGAGGTTCGTCTCCCGTTTTACTCAGTTAAGGACTCGGATAGATGCGGGGGCATTTTTTTATAAGACTATTAAGAATAAATCAGTGTTTATCAATCAAAATGAGGGAAATTAGGAATATATTTAACACGCGTAATTGTAAAGTGGGCAGCATACTAATTAGCGATCCTTAATTCTCTAACTGTCATCTAGATTTCACGAATTCATCTGAACGTTATCAATCAAAATCAAGAATCTTCTATCAATTTATCTGCAACCAATCAACTTTAAGAAACGGAACCAAATTCATCTATATCACATTTATTCAGTCGTCATCAATTTACACTTTTGCGGCACACCATCCTTGCAGCAGAACTCCCGTCCGGCTGACAAATTGGTATTCACCCACGTCTCGTTGCAGTTCTGCACGAACAAATACGCCCTCTCACGATGACAGTCGCGATCAATGGATCCACAAATAATGGTCGGCGAATTGTGAAGATGCTTCGAAATCTAAAGAACACACCGCTCACTCAATCAACACATCTTCAATCAATTGTCTCAAACTTACCGCTTCCAAGCACTTATTCTGGCACTGTTTAATGCCAAGCGCATTGCACGGGAACTGAGTGTCCTGTTCATGCACCAATGCCGGATTTCCGGTGGGCGGTGATCCCTTTTTGAACTGGCCATTCAGGAAGATGGCACAACTGCACGGCACTGACTCATCGTTGTACGGATTCGTCAGTTTGTTGGGGTTTTTGATGTTTTTCGCCGACTCAGTGTTGTCCAAGGTGGCAGCTAGCAGCAGCAGTGCAGTGCAGAGTGAGGATTTCATCGTGGCTGCTGGAGTAGAAAATGGTTAGTGACACGTTTATTGCACTTGTTTCCTGGGTTTCAAACTATTTACCCATTTATGGTGATGGTTTTATTGCAACTGATAGATTGCCATTGAGGTTTGTCTGTTTTATATGGATTTGGATGTTTTGAAAATATGGTTTGATTGGCGCAATTGGAGTGTTACACTTCCCAGTTTTGGGCAATCGCAATACTTGTGGTCGAATCATAAACACAATCGTTGGGAAATTAGTTGAACGTTATTGTTTATAAACAATTTCATTTCCGCTAGAGGAAAAATACGCCAGCGAAGACATGAACCTAAGAATTTGTTTTAAGTAGAGATGGCGCAATGATTGCCTTTTGATTAAATTTCTGTGAATGAAGTGAAGCCAAGAGTTTTCAGTAAAATGTTAACATCATCTGAAGATGTTGTAAGGTGTTTGAACTACAACATCTAAGTAAATGTGTTCCTCCGATCTCATGGCAAAGTTTTCCAAATGTTTTGGTCGAATCAAACAATTCTTGAACGGCTCTGCTCTCTGTAAGACATCAATTTCTTCGATCAAATTTACGCGAAAGAAAGCGTCTATCACAGAACATTCAGCATTTGTCTTGGTTAACGACCCAATCAGACCTTCTCTGT